>RCHQ01000122.1:0-164138 GCA_003676415.1 Plasmopara muralis | reverse complement strand
CGCCCCACTGATCGAAAATGCCCCTTAGTGTAATGAGGGGTACGGAGCCCGGTCCCAATATGGGTCGGATAGCTACCAGCATCCCGCGATAGTGACAGCTTAGTCCTAGCGCGTGGGTTCCGGTAGCTTAAATCTCTAGAAAAGGCCGTTTCATGATCTTCATACTATACTAAAAATCTATACGAATCGCAAAATGCTATATATCCCACTCCAAGAGTTACTATTGGTTGTAATACTCATTTAGTAGTGTGGTAATTCTTCCA
Organism: Plasmopara muralis; assembly: GCA_003676415.1. NCBI lineage: Eukaryota > Oomycota > Peronosporomycetes > Peronosporales > Peronosporaceae > Plasmopara > Plasmopara muralis. The sequence continues at coordinate 163,875 of RCHQ01000122.1, read as the reverse complement.
TGTCAAAATGAGAGCTAAGGTTTATATGATGAAAAACGTGGGGTAATTATTATACAACTACTATCTGGCATTGGAACTGTTATCAATATGCATCATTAGGTCATGCATTGCTTTTCAATACAACTTTAATACTAGATGCAAAAACACAGCCTGACCTTTTTTACTAAATAAGATAGATCACGAGCTAGTGTATGGTTTGTGTAACCCCGCGATACGCCGCTTATTTGATCTAAATCATACACAAAATGATACAATGGCTGACTAGGCCATACGTTAGAACATCATATTTTTTGGTACGTCGATGTCAAAAGTAAGTGGACCCTATCTTTTAAGCTATCTAGTTTTTTTTCTGATCGCACTGTCAGATCGCAGCGTAGTTGGAGCAGCACCTCCACAGAAAAACGGAAAAGAAACAATTTGATCAATACATGCAATATTTCGTGGCTCTAAGGTACATTGAGCAAAACAGCCAAAGCGCATGCTATAAAGACTACATATTATATTAAAAAAAAAGTACTGACAACATGTCGTTTACGTTTGTGTGCGCACGGGATTTACGGCAATGACGAAGGTGATGAAGTGAAGGCTAGAGGCTTATGGACATAGGCAATGATGGATACACAAGCAAAAACAAATTGATTAAGTGAATCCTAAGAATGTACGACGCTGCATGTTACAAGCCATATGTACGTGACAATTATCCAGAGCAATTCTAGAAAGGCGGAGGTCTAACGAGGTCAAAGCTTCAGGCACGGCTCGGTGGCTAGTCAAAGCGATAGACGCGGTAGTTTCGAGGGAAGTAGAGGAGTATTATGTCAATAAAATTCAGAGCAAGGCAAAAATAATTTGACTAGAGCCGAATGTAAGGCTCTTCTTTGGTAATGAAATTAAACTGTGAGCGTTTTTATATTGGTGTCAGTGCCAGTCGACATAGCTGAGACATATGGTATGCACTGATTGGTATTAAATTGCAGAAGTGTCATAACTAATAGCGCATTACGAAATTCTCTACAAATACTAATGGATCTACTAGCTCTGCATTTACACTTCTTTAAAAAAGAAATTGTCACGCATGACAATTCAACGAGAGGCTGTCACCCGTCAGTTAAACGATTCACCACGAAGATCAAAATTAGTAAGCTCATCATTCTATTTTGACTACTTTTCGTGCTTTGCCGCATTTTTTTGCGCATATATGCATAACAGAATACTAGTAAGTAAATGGTTTCCTTATGTATTTGTATGTACCTCGTCGGCACCGTATTTAGCGTATATCCCACGCATTCTATAACTTAATTTAGGGTTTTGCTTGAACCTTCACAAAATCATGTGCCAACAAAACAATTGCGCAAATCAATCATGTCGTCTGCAAATTATCGCTGATCTCCGATTTATATTGACTGAAGCTACGTGTCAAATATTTGGCTAACTTTCCAACGCATTATCTCCAGCTTAAGACATTGCGTCCATACCTACCAGCACTAGACACAAAGATGCAACACATTTACAATATCTTGCCTTCGACTCGCCAAATGTATTTTTTCTAATGTTCTTCCTATACATAACTATTACTTCTGCAATAATCCTTGCGTACCCAGCAACGAAATCGCGAATCTTTGTAGTATCGATCACCTCCTTCTCTGATCATACTACGCATTCCGATTTTTTTTCATGATTTCTACAGCTTAGCATCCTGTGCTAAGATCACTCTTCCCAGGGCAGGCGTACGCATATTACTCATTGAAGTCTTAAGATTCTAGGCCAATTACCAGATTGGAAATTACATTAGATAATATTGGCAGCAACATCAAGAAATAAGACTGCTAAAAATGAATTCTCTTAAAACGAACATTGTAGCATATAATTTAAATCGACAATCGATTCACATGAGGCGAGTTGTACTCCAAATTTGCTTTTTAGAGCTGCATAACAGGACGTTGCCGTCGACAACGGCTGCTAGATTTCAGTTGGAAGAAATCGACATGTCTTTTTACCGAGATTGCTGTAGCACACTAGTTGAATTCTATAAATTTAAATTAAACGACCGCGATGATATTCGATACACAATACTTTTACTCATAATAGGTACTCCAACTTGAAGTTTTAGCTTGTCATTTCGTTTATTTTTATCAAAGCATGCTGTAAATTCAATAATGAAACCGCTTCCACCATCTTGTTTACGAACGAGGGAAAGCTAGGTTGAGCAGTCGGACCAATATTTATTTGATACGATATTTCTTACGTAGATACCCGCAACTTCACTTGAGTTCATTTTTTCTATTCTTAACCCGTGATGTGATGGGCGCTTTTTCATCAAAAATACAAAAATAATTTTGTCGCTACACGAATGAAGCTGCCCTATACTTGACTTTTGAGCTATCAACTTTCAGTTTTCACGGAATGGTAGGCTTTACAATATACAAACGATTTTATCTTCGTAAATATGGGAAGAGATTTCGAATTTTATAAGCCTGGTGACTGGCATACCACGTCCGGAATATTACAATCAACCATCAGCAGCTGGCGAATGTCCATCCATTAGATTTTATGTGAAACTACTAGGTATAATCATCCTGTTGCGCCATCCACTTCTTCATTGACCTTATTTATACTCATTAACTTTGTCCTTGCGCTCAAATTAACGACAAACCCGAGCTCGGGCAGGGGCGCGCTAAGTCCTATCATTACCAATTTTCCACAGGCACTGCACTCGTCTTCCTTATTCTTTTTGGTCCTGGTCCTCGTTCTCTAATACATCCATTGTACTCTACAGGAGGCTACTGAAGTTGCCTTGATCTTTGAGTTTGCCCATTACTTGAGTAGAACAAATCGTATATCGGCCGCGTCGTTCAAGACGATGCGCATAATATCTAGCTCGTGCGAAGTAGTCACGACCTTATAAGCTAAAGCTTTTGAAAAGAGGAAGGACAAGAACGACGACTGGATGCGGTCTTAGCGGTGTACCCGAAAATCATTGAAGCGACTTGAGCTCAAAGTGACTAGAGCGAGATGATGCAAGTCGACCTTAATTACAATCAGTTGTCTACCTCCTTTGACGGATTGTGCACATCAATTTCCAGATACCAGGCTTTTCTCTAACATCGGACCCTGAAGATAAGGATGTTATATTCGGCGTGATGTGGCTTCGTGAGCAAAATTCACATCAATTGGACTACAGGGCGATGGACCCCTTGCATTAACACGGGACACTACGCGGCAATTTAACTAAATCCGCAGATTCGGTGCCCGGCCAGATGGACTGCTGAACAACGCAAGGCTCGCATATCTCAGAGCCGCGATATTTTCAATCACTATCAGGAACAAGGCCACCGACGCCGTCAAGGAATGACGCAGCTATTTTTTTTTCTCACCAGTTCCTGAGAATGCTGCGTCACGACAAAGCCATTAAAGCTGTTTTTGTCATCAACCCGCATGACTCTGAAAAGGCTTAGCGCTGCAAGATTCAAATATGTGAATTACTTAAATACAGTTCAACGTATTAAGCGCTACGCAAGTATGTTGACTCAATACTTCACGAGACATTTCAAGTACGGGAAGGTATCAAGCACGAAATTTGCTTAAGCCAATATCCGTTAAACAATCGCGTCAGAGTCCTGAACAGCGCAGTGCAATCGAAGAAAAAACCAAATAGATGGTTCAATCAGGCATCGTTCGACCAAGTACGTCTGCCTTTTCGGAACCAATGCTTTGTGTCAAGAAGCCTATCGGTTAGCGCATTGTGCACGTCGTCAACCAAATCTAGCGGCAATCTTGCCGGCGATACCGATGCCGCGTAAGGAAGACACCTTTCACGGTATGTCCAGATAATATACTTGTTCGTTCATGGATCTACCTAAGAGGTTACTATCAAGTTAAATTGCGGGACCCGGACATCCCATTAGCTGATTTTTCGACCCAAGATGGTCTCTTTGAGTATCTATTCAAGACTAAGGGACTATATGCAAGCCCGGTTACGTCTTATCGGTTTTTGCCGAAAGTTTTCGAGATAAAAGGGATGTGATGAAATCGACCTTGGTGACATCTACAAATTCACACAAAGTGGAGATGCTGCAGGCTACATAACGGCTCAAGACCGTATGTGAAAAACAGCAATTTGACGTCAAGTTAATAAAGTGCCGTTTCTGCGTGAATGAGATTTTATGCTTAGGAGACTTTGTCGGAAGAATAGACGTAAATGGGCCCCGAAGAAACTAAGATTATTAGAGATTGGCCTGTGCCCAAGACTAAGAAGTAAATGAAGTGTTTCCTAGAAATTACAGTCCATGTATCAAGGTCTGCAAAGACTTTGCGCAATTTGTAGGACCACCCCACGACAGTCTAGAGAGAGAAACGTCATCGAGAATACATTCAGCTTTCGAACGATCAACTACGCTGCTTCGCCGAATTTAAGCGTCGCTTGACATTTCAACTACTCCAAATCTTCCGGACATTTTGAATCCACTTGGTATACGAATGGACGTCTCAAGTTTTGCGATCGGGGGAGTTTTGTTTCAATGGAGAAGGAGCTAGAGCATCCGGCTGCTTTTTACTATTCAGAATTTGATGCCAGTTGATTTGAACTACTCTGTTCGCGAGCAAGAGCAACTTGCGACTATGCATGCGCTTAAAGTATGGCATGTGTATATTCTCGATCGACTATTCACTGTCAAAAGGGATCACATAATTTCGGAATGATCCTGACGCAGATAACTACACTTTGCAAAATAGTTCAATGGTTCAATGAGTTTGCTGGATTTTAGCCTTTGTTAAAGTTAACTTCCGGCGAAGCAGAAAGCGTTGCTGATGCACTACGAAATTTAAGAGTAAAGCTGCCAGATAAACGTTCAAGGGCTACTGGAAGCGACTAAGAACAGCGAGATCGTGGCAACAATCAGGACGGACACGGTTTCAAATGTGCAATCGCAAATCCGATGCAGTTTATCATCAGAAGCTTAGAAGGAGATGATGTGCCAAAGTACTCCTTGAAGAAGGTTTTTTTGTATTACCGAACAGGCGAAGATGGGACTCTATGACTTTATATTCCCGATAACAAAAAATTGAAGAAGTGCGTCATCTCGGCTACCCAGGATTTTGCAACACCTTCCTGGGCGTACGTCAAAAGCTAGTATTGGCCAAAAGGACAAAGTGCATACAGCACTATGTCAACGTGTCAGCGCAACCACGCTCGACAGGCCAACCCGCCAAGATTTCTTCAGTCTCTGGATGCTTCACGAGGCAGATGGGTCTGGGCTTCAACGTGTCTTTACCCGATTCAAAAGTGGTTATAATGCAGTCATGGGTATTGTTAATCGCTTAACAAACGAGGGCCATGCTGACTGCTACAAACGCAACGGACGATACTGCAGATAACGCGAAGAATATATATGGAGGACCATAATTACCAAATACCACCGAGATACCACATCCGGAAGCATTTTTTTCTAATGTAGCAACACAACACAATTCGGCTTTGGGTTTCAGGCCACAAAAGGATAAAAACGAAAAGAACTAACCATTTTAACGGAAATCTGCCGTCTATCTAACACAGAATGATTAAGATGACTTTTTGCATATGGCTGAGTTAGCCTATAGTCGACGCGTATACTTTACTATTGGATCGGAGTGGATCAAGAATATGTTTTATTCTGATGATGTGGCATCCGATTCAGTACTCACAAGTTGTAAAAATGAGCACAACAGTTTCTTCTACGTTTTGTTAATATCGCACAGGGCCGAATGATGAATGCACAAGAGCGATAAAGGACTTTTATCACAAGAATAGACCTGTCCAAGAATTTAAGTTGGCAATATGATGCTTTTGGACGGCAACAATTTGGATATCCGTAAGAACGTTTTGCTCAGTCAAAGATGCTCGCACCAATAAACATAGGACCATGGAGAAAGCCCAACGAAGAAATCAAAGCTGCATTCAAGGCTCCACGCTCCATTGTTGAAGTCGTATCGTAAGGATACCAAGCGTCGGCAAAAGGTAAGGTCCTATTGGTCGATAGCTTCAATGGACAGCTCGTTTAAGCCGTATTTCGGACACCGTAAGTGAAAGAAACACCTATAGTTTAAATTTTTTTGGCGGATGAAATTAAGAGGGAATTTACTTAGGAGCCCGTGGATTATCCAAAGCAGTCTTTCAGACTCATCGACCTCTATAGTGAATCCAACAAAATAAGCCTTATCTTTCAAAGTAGGCATCTTCTTGAAACAAGGTGCGACGTAACCGTCGTCATAGGAAGGTTTGCCGTTAATGGCTTCTACGCCATTTAACAACTATATTTCAAAAATACATATGCATTAGTACTATCCATAAAAATAGACGATTAAACAATTTCAGACCAAAAAAAATGTCCAGATGTCCCACAATCACTGTGGACTAAAAGACCTTAATGGCTGAAAATAATTCAGGATGTGTAAGAAGTCAGATAAAGCAATGAAGAACGACAGCCTTCAGAATGGTAGCAGTAGATGGCTGAGAGCCACCAGTTAGGCTGTAGAAAGACAAGACTTCGTAAGAGCTCTCCATTAAATATCATTTTTTTAATTTGCTTCAAGCAGCTGACACTTCTCTTCCTTTACCGAATCCGCCCCGCTCGCTACCCAAGACTCGTCCGATGACCGATCTTCAATAAACTTCCTCCGTGACTGTGTTACACTAACTCTGTTACTTAAATTCATCTTTTTGTACTATTTCAGGTCAAAACAAGTCTAACAATAGTTCATTTACTTGTTCGCTATCGCATGCAACCTGGCTTTGCCTTATGTATTGTATAATTTCGTCTTAATTCAAAAAGCCGTTTTGCGTGCGGTGTTTTAGTCCCAAAGATGGCACTGTCAACAACAGCGCTTCCTTTCTTTCTTGGACGTCTGTTTTTTCTTTATCCCCGCCCCATCTGTTCTTCAGCTTGCTGCTTATCGCTTGCTCTGAATGATTGGTTCCGTCTTCCGAATCCTGTTTTCTACATGTGTACTAGCTGCGCGACTCGACATGACTAAATCATGTCCATCCTTTTCCTTTTGCTACAACGCGCAGTCAATAACATATCGCAAAAGACTGTATTGCGTCAAGTAAAACAAGAACAGGTGTCAGCCGAGGATTTTTCTTGATGCTAGCAAAAGTATACTGGTGTTGGTTTCCCCAGCACTAGCCAATGCTCTTCTTAAACAAATCAGATGTAGGCTTTGCAAATTTCAAACCGCATGCACCATTTTCGTGGTGGTCAGAACATCTAATCGAAACTGGCTAGAGATAAATAGAAATTAAAGCGCTTTAGGCGAAAGAGCTATGCTGACAAAATTGTGGTATGTCCAGACGGATGAGCGTTGCCGAGGGAGTCGATAGCTATTGTGGCATTACTGACCTCTAGCGGTCTGTCGTAGTTTTTTGTATAGAGGTTTAGTCAATCTAGGCATTGTCACTGCCTCAGATCATTAAAATGTGGTGTAGACCAAGTCAAGACGGCTCTTGTTGTTTCAGGATATACTTATATTACTTGACTTCTTACAAAGCAGCCGAGGAATCTGGTCTCCTTTGCCACAAAAACATCTGTACATTTTGCAATCGAGTATATTGGTCCTCATAGCCTCAAAACCAGCTTTATAAATGTCTCCTGACTTCATTAGAGAGGATACGGACCAATAAATTGTCAAAGTATGTCTGTTGTAAGCCCGTGATAGTCGAAGCAATTGTGTCACAAAGCGGCTCTATACCTCTAAGACGTTTGATAGCCCGTTTGGCATAACTAATTACTCCGCTAAGCATACTATCCGCCGTAAAGGGTACATACGACCCCGTCATCTAGTTTAAGAAGTAGCCATCTTGGACTGCACCAAGTACCTTTCGTTAATCTTAAGCAGGTATTTAGCTCATCAATAAAATTACTTTCGTTAATCTTCCAGACAAAAAAGCTTGCTGCCAAGTGCAGAGAGTTTCAATCCATATAATCATCCCTGTTTTTGTTTCGACGAAGAAGGCTTGAATGAATAATCTGGCAGTGGCTAACGCTTGGTCATGCGATACTGAACATTTCACTCGTGTGTGCGGTGTGAGATCTGATGGTGAGCCTTTGAACATCCCGTTTCAGTATCACTACACTGAAGAAAACGGACATTGCATGATTTCACAATTCTGCGCATCGAAGGCTAAACTTAAGGCTATACAAGACATCTCACTTCAAGAGATAGGATGTATTAATTTCCTCCTGAGACTTTTATATCGCAAAAAGAACAACATTAAAACGTTTAGGACTTTTAGTCCAGTCAGGAGTTAAGTTGCTTGGGCTTTTTTAGGGACACTGCTGGTAACCGAACCGATTGAAGTGCGCATGCCGTGCACAATGACTAGCTAAAGTGTCGACTACCCTTGGTGATAATATGCCTATCACTTGTGATTACGTGTTCAGTAATTTGTTTTGCGGACAGGTTGATTTCGCAGCTAGGTCTATTTTTCGTCAACAAATGTAGTCAAACCTAGTGTAATTAGTCTTTGTCGCAATCTCTCACCGTACCAGTCAACAATTGCCGGTGCGTGCAATGTATCGACGCGCCAGAGTCATCCAAAATATTCCGCTAACTCTCCCACATGCGCGGACAGCCACTAGTCCACCGCTACTTGTTCCTCCCTCGAGAGCTGTAAAGGAATCAGAAGTCCTCAATGTGTGTATTAACCACACAAACCTCATGGAATTTAGTTGAGGTCTTAGTAAGAAGCATATCCCTGGTATTAAAAGTGTGTCTTCTGATAGCGAACTTCAAATATCTTTGGCGAGACAAAACTACTCCTTTATAGGAGATGCACCGATTGTGTGCTCTTGTTTGCCGCAGTAAAAGCAGAGAACAGCACAAAAGTCCATTAAATTTGGACTCGAGTCAGCGGGTCTTCGGACACGAATATTCTGACCATTATATAATGAGAGGTTGCCCGTCCCCGGCAGTCAAGAGGACTGCAGTCCCTTTGAAAAGCAATTTGATATATTTCCTTTACCGTTGTGACCTAATTAAATAATTAGGATTGACTACGACAGGTCAAAGAATACCTTGCATAATGCGGTGCGCTGAAAGAAATACGATATTCCGGAGCGGTCTTATAGAATTGACAGGTGCGAAAAATTGCAGGTTAAGGTCTTATCTATTCCGTACGAAATTACCCACCTACAACCCTTAACAAGCACGTACATTCAATTCTGGGGTAATATTCGTTTGAGTATTCTATTGCATACCTCATTATGCATTGTAATTATCCGGTATGAATACCGAAAGGACCAGCATTTATTCTTTAAAGAATCCTTTTGACAGGAAACCAGAGTTTACCACGAAAGCTCGGATTTCTGTACTGGCCCGCAACACAGTTCCAATCGAAAGAAGCGTAAGTTTAGTCAGTTCTATATTATAAATCATTTGCGACTCTAAGTCTTAGTGCTAATGACCTGATGCAATTGTTACACCTAGTATACTGTATATTTAGTGGTCCTTAGGAATAAAAAGTACACCTCAGCTCCGATTTCTAATTATTCTGCTAAATTGATGCGACGCTTCTTTACGTCAATTTTTTTATTTTAAATTACAGGAGGACATTCTTGAAAGTTCCCTAATCGAAATATTTTATATATAATTCTAAATTAACAAAAGTCGACTCTTCGATGAATTCTACGGAGGACGAACCTAGCTGGAAGGAGCTGTCTGCTTTCTCGAATTCCATTTACAACTCCAAAAGGTGGTCAGCGGATGATAGGTATGATGCCGAGCCCCAAGTTGATCCGTCTGTGTGGAAGTCCCAGTCAAATCATCAACATGGACTGGGCTTGGAGCAGACTTCGCTGGACCTTGACAGTGGGGACAACAAAAAAGACTCGGAAATTCGACCGTCCAAAATGTACAATGTTAATACAGATAATGATGGTGAGTCGCGTCGAAGGCCGTTTGTTCAGCTGCCCCATTTCGCCCGAAAGGTCCACAAAAATACCTCGAAAGATAGCAGTTCAAAGAAGTCACAAGCTGTGGTCGAGCCTGCGTTCTCAAAATTGTTTAAAATGCACCCACTGCATGAATTTGCCCAAACACACTTTAATCTTACAATTCCGCGTGTTTCGCCTTTCCATAAACCTGTCGACATCGACCTGAAAAAGCGCCTTGAATGGGAAAAGACGCTCATCTCAATTCCTCTGACACGCCTCTCAAAGGACCAAGTTGCAATAGCACTTCAAGCCTTCCGCAACGTTTCTGGATTTATGGGAAATCGAGCAAGTGGTAAAAATCAGATTGACCACTGTTTTAAGCTTCTACGCAACGTCGTTCCTAGATCCCCTGCACTAAAGGACGAAATTTACTGTCAGCTTTGCAAACAGCTCACTTGCAACCCAAGCACGTATGTGTTGGATATTTGACGTGTCTGGATCTATCGTTCTAATGCTGTGACTATGATCTGTCGTTTGCTTTTTAAGAAATGCCGTCTTGAATGGGTGGTTGCTTTTGAATGCGTGTCTTGTGACATTTCCACCGTCTTCGCCATTGGCCATATGTTTAGAGAAATTCTTCAAAGCTCATATTGGAGCAGACGACTCAGAGGCTAGCTCCGAAGTGTCAGTGTACGCTCAAGAAGCACTTGGATCTCTTGCATTCTGTGCGACCAAAGGCGAGCGAAAAGAAATTCCAAGTGCAGCGGAGTTGAGAGCATTACAAGGACATGTTCCTAACGATATCACCGTGACGCTTGCGGACGGTTCGGCCCTAATTATGCAGGTCAGTGCATGGACAACGAGCCGGGAGCTTGCTGGTCTTGTTGCGTGCAAACTGGGAGTGCGCCATGAAAAAGCCTTCGCCTTTTTTGAGACCAACGATGACGAGGAAGAATTTCTTGTGTCAGACAATGAACGTGTCATGGATCTGTACGCTGAATGGGAGCGCACGCACATCGATTTTAGCGAGCTTAAGCAAAACGTAAAGAAAAGTGCCGGCCCAAGTAGCTTTGAAGAATCGACGAACATTTCTAACGTTGCAGGGTACCATCTCACTTACAAGGCCTATCTGTGGGTACACGTGGACGACAAAACTGCGGCTGATGTCGGGCTTTACTACTTACAAGCCGTGCAAAATGTACTTAATGGAAGATATGTTTGTGACCTGGACATTGCTGTTGAGCTAGCAAGCTATCAATTGTATTGCATATTTGGCAATGTCCCGACTCCAACAGAGAGCGAAATTGCGTACGTAAGCGATTTTTTTCATGCTGCAACATCACGAAGATTTATGTGTTTATGTTTGCTAGAAACGGTATACATGAATACATTCCTGGTCCACTAATTAGTGCGTCGAATCGCGTTGCCATCGCAAAGGTAGTGGTCGCTAGCTATGTCGCTTTAGTGGATAGTCGGTGCGTGCAGTCCACGCAACAAGCTCGGCTGGCATATTTGCGTCTCTGTAAACGCCAGCCATTTTACGGTTTGACCCTTTTTCACGTGCGAAATTCGCGCCGGATAGCAAAATTGCCGGTTCGTATCATTCTTACGATCAACGACGTGGGAGTCGGTATCCTAGGCGCTGATAGCGACGAAACTTTGGCACAATTTTCTTATACGGATATTGCAAGTTGGGGCTACAGTGCCAACTCGTTTGTTTTCAATGTGGTGCGCAGCAACGAAGAGACTGAGTATTGTTTTAAGACCGCTCAGGTTAGATTGTGTGTTCTTTTTCTGATGGTTTTTATTTGACTCTATGCGCTTGTTATTACTAGGGCAAGAGCATTAACGATAATGTGAACGCCTACGTTGATTACATCATAACTACGGTGGGAAAGTAGATGTCACTAGCATTGCGTGGATGATGCATCGCGAGAGAAAAAACAATTGGTGACTACAATGCACTTATTTATTTACCGTTTTTATCTTAAAAATTTTTTTGGTGTTAAGTATACTTTAAAGGACTCTATTTTTAATTTATTGTACATTGGCACCAAAATGTGTACAATGACCCGACACGGGAACAAATCTGCCTAGAAGGCTCGTTAAATGGATTTCGAACTAGTGGTCCCGCCTCGGTGGGTGGCCAGCACGCGTTAAACTTCCTGCTCATCTTCTCCGAGAGGAGAGTAATGTGTAGTTGTCTCTCTTTTGCCGCTAAATATATTTTTAAAAAATGGTACAGCGTCAACTTCAAAGTAATTGATCCCCTCGTTTGACATTTGTACAGACGCACATTTATAAGTGTCGATCTCATTGTCGTTTTCTGACAGCCATTTCGGGTGGTGCAACATCGAATCTGAGGACGCCCTCTTCAATGCTGGTTGTATCGGGGTCGTTTTTCGGAAGCTCCACGAGCGGGTCTTCGAGCACAAGCAAAAGTTTGATTGATGCCGTATCGTATCCCACGCCATTAACTGGGCTATCTCGCTGTCCTCGTATGCAAGCTTAATCCATTTTGCATGCTGAAGCTGGCCATCCGATGTGACCAGCGACAATAATTTATCTCGAAAGTGTCTTTGCAGGAGCGGGCTCTTGGCAGCGTCGAAGACCGATTCGAGATGCCCGTGTCCGTGTGTATGAAGTTTCTTACTGCTTTCTACAATCTGATTTGTTAATAGACAACACAACAAATCTATACCAGATAAATGAAGCAGGTAAAAATGAAAAAGTTCAAAAACTTCAGTATGAACCACTAACCTGCAAGATATGCGATATCTTGCTGATCGAGATAAGCACGTCTTTGCTGTATAGAGATCTGGAATAAAAGTTGTGCCTTTTCTTCAAACGTCCCACGGCTAGCTATCGATAACAACTTTGTACAAAAGAACGTCATCTTTTCGCTTAATTAAACGCCAAAACAATCTACACCGTAAAGAAAACAAACCTGTACTAGACTGTAATAGGAAATATTTCCGTAACCATCGGGCCTTAAAAGGCGATAGATTCGTCCATAAATATCATTAGGCCACTAAACATGTAGAAAAGTCAAATATTCGTTTGGATATCGCCAACCGTATAAATTTATGACGTACCGTGTTAAATTCTCGCAAAAAAATGTTCTCTAGCTCCTCCTGCTTCAACCCGCGCAGATGGGAGCGGCAACACATTTTTCTTTGGTAGCGAAGAAATGTGAACTCGTCCTGAAGTCGTTCCATCTCCAAGTAATTGAAGTGTGTTTGCTTAGCAAGAATAGCAAACTCTGCGTTGCGTAGGTGAGGTAAACGGCGAAGAGCTGCACGCATATCTTCAACAGATTCGTCCTTAAGGCCGTACAGTGTGCGTGCTTGACGTAATAGTGTTTGTGGGGCAATTTCAGTCGCGCTTTGGCACTGATCCAAAATAATTTTGTAGATGTAACTCGAGTCCCATTGCTCCGTTTCCTATGCAAGTATCAGTTTTCTTTCGCTTCACTGTGTTCGCAATATCCTCTTCTTACCATGTGAGCCTGAATATTGTCCAAGGCAAGTCTAAAAAAATGCAGTGCAACTAGCAGATGTAATATCGTGCCGTCGTCTTCACATAGCATTGTATCCCAGACTTCGTACAATAATGGCACTGGCAGCTCTCCAATCCAAAGCGAGACAAACCATTTACAGGACAGCAGACTAGTCACAAGAGGCAGGTCAGCCTTTAACGCACACTTTTAGATGCTGTCCAATTATCCATTTACAAATCGAAATCTGACCTTGGACAAAATCGGACAGAGCGGAACGAGTTTTTCTAGTACCAGCTCAAGATACAGCTTGCAGTCCTATCATCCATATTGTTAAAAAAATAGCTCAAAAGTTACAGCTTTTTGCAAAGCGCACCACATGAAATCCGTGTAATTTCGGTGTTCGAGCAAAATAGTCTTCGGGAAAAATTCTGCGATAGACTAACAGTCAGCCCTTAATCAACAAAAAAACATGATTAACTCCTTCACACCTCTCAACAACGCTGGCATAAACCCAAAACACCTCTTCCTCATTTCTTTGCTCATTAACATTCCCTAAAAGAAAGCATAGCACATCTGCGTGGCCCTGGACGTAGCCCACCCGAGGGTTCCTCTATACACCAACACGTGAGACACGACACTTTTTAAATCCAAAATTATTCTAGACGTACTACGCTATACGCCAATAGTATGTTTTCTAGTTGAGGAAGAAAGTGCTGCATTACGTGTTGCGGCACCTCCTCGTCTTCCTGTAGCGTTTCTCTTTCTTTTTGAGTAAGCAGAAAAAGACGGATGGATTCCCCTGTACGAGGCAGATCCAGCTCAATTTGGCGCAGATCTTCACCAAGTTGGGTGGAAACGCAGTATTTGCTGTTGTGTAGATACATCTGGTAGTTGAATGCGCTGCTATCACGTAAATTCCGGGCGCCAGATGTCACGAACCAGTCCGCGCGCGGCTGCATTTTGCGTTTACTTCAATACCAAGAGCTGCAATGTGTAATACACAAATTAGGATTCGTAGAACCGCAAAACGATCTTTGGCATATTTGCGACCGGAGAGAACGTGGAAGGATGTCGGCTCAAGTAGCACCCACGCGCATGTACGGAATTTCTTGCTACTATTTTAGAAATACCGATACCTCGTCAGTTTAATTTATTGATCGACGCTTCCTGTTTCGCTGCAGGGCACTGACGACGTTCAGAGGCAAGCGTGTTGGCGCGAAGAAGGGTATCCAAGTTTTATGGTTATTGTGACAAAAATTGAAAATAACGCTGTCTATAGGATTTGAGCTGCTAAAGAAGAAAGCTGATGCATTAAAGATGCGCTTCCAGGCCATGCTACGCGAAATCCAAAAGGTATTTTGACACCTATTCTATAGCTCAATATGTAGTAATGGAACTATACAATTAATTTCTGCGACCAGACCAAGATGTCCATGTCAACAGAGGCGTCTGAAGCCTTCTTCTCGCTGACACAAGCGCAGTACGCAGCAGGGGATTTCCGCAACAAGGTAATCGAGTCAGTAAGTACGGCGGAAATTCGCACGCAGAATCGCATCGACAACGTGGCCGGGGTGAAATTGCCGGTATTTACCGAGGTAAAAGTTAGTCGCGAGAAGAGTGAAAATATTGGTCTAGCTGGAGGAGGTGGTAAAATTCAGAGCTGCCGCGAAAAATTTCGCGTGCTGTTGCGCGCGTTGATCAAGCTGGCGTCGCTGCAGGTGTGCAATGGCATAGAATTAAGAGTCGCATAGTGTTAAGCTTACACCAGAAATTGTGATTAAAAAAGACGTCTTTCGTGACGCTGGATGAGGCTTTGAAAGTGACCAATCGTCGTGTGAACGCGCTAGACAATGTATGTTCCTGTGTCAAACGTGTTGCCGTTCCTGAACATCTAATTATTTCTACTGCGTGCAGGTCACTATTCCTCGTATCGAGAAGACTATATCATACATTACGCGAGAGTTAGACGAGCTGGAACGAGAAGACTTTGTACGGTACGTTTTATAGACTGGACCACTGCTTTGAGCTATATGTATATCTGGCACATGCTCAAGCGTATAACGATTACTTTTTTTTCGTGCTACAATTGCAGCATCAAAAAGGTTCAGGCGAACAAGCAAGAACATGAAAGGGCCGTCTTGGCAAAAGGTAAAATCTAATTCTGCACAATCGGCACATTAGAGTTATATAAGCTCCTAACGTTCTGCATGCTTAATCACAGAAGCAGCCGCATCCAAGAAATCCTCAGGCGCCGCTGAAGACGATGACCCGTTTGCGGACGTCACCGCGTCGGACCGCGACATTCTCGCCCAGTATGAGCCGTCAGCCGACGCAGATGTCGTCTTTTAAATGACAAGAGACTTAATTTTACTGATCATAGTGACTCGTTTATGGAATTAAACCTTTTGAGATTTGACTACTTATTATAATATTTATTTTCTACCTCTACACAACAATGCTCTTGGCCAGTCGTATGGAGCCCATTGCCAAGCGCCTTAGACAATCAGCCGAGAGTTTTCTGCAGAGCAACAGAGATTGTGCAAAGGAGGAAGAAATTGCTGCACAAATTATACGGCTTGAGGCAGAGCTTCAAGATGAAGACAATGACGTCAGCGATTCGGACTCGGACTCTGAGTCAGATCCCAACAATGACAAAGCGGAAGCTGTCGTGAATTTGTCTGCCTACGCGTCAGAACGAATCGGTTCGCTCCCTGCCAACATGCTCCCAACTGCTGCATTCTCTTCCAATCTCTCGCTAGCGAGAGAGAAGCGCAAGAAGATGCAACAAGAGGAAAACGAGCTTGCAGCCAATAAGGCTCTGGGGCATTTGAGTGACGCGCTAACGTTCCCTAAAAAAATCCCATTCGCCTGCAAGCTTTGCAGATTCATTGGGAAAGATCTGAACGATTTTCAGGCACACAAAACATCTAAAGAGCACATGCTGCGCCTTCAAATTGACGACAGAAAGCTGCATTGCGAACTTTGTAATAAAACGTTTACAAGTGCCGCTCAAGTGAACGAACATCGTGCTGGTAAATGGCACAAACAACGTGCGCAGCAGAAAAAAAAGCGGCACGTGGTGAAAATTTGCTACGACTTTATGCGTGGAGAATGCAAGTGGGGCGATCGCTGCAGCTTTGGACATACGGAGACGAAAGCCATGCGCTCTGGACGTGCCCTCGACAAGACTCGCAGACAAATTTGTGACAGCTTCGCACGAACAAAAAGTTGCCGCTTTGGTGAAAACTGTTTGTTCTCGCATTACACGATTTAGCCACCACAATTTTGACCGTTATGAATCTTAACAAATTATCTAATTCGCTCATTTATAAAAGCTTCAACCTGATCAAGAGTGAACTCGCCATTAAGAAGACGTGCAACGTCCACAATAACCTCCTGTTCTTGACCGCGAAAGACCAGGACCACCGGAAGATCTGCCATCTTGATGGACGCGTCTGCTTGGTTTGCCACCATTGCTGTAAACTAATAGCACCATCGCAATAGTAATTCGTTCAATGCATCTTTCATGTAGATCTAATCACCCTACCTTGATATAGACGAGCTTTCGCGCCAGTATCTCGAGCTGGGAGTTAAGCAACTCGCAAGCATAATTGTCAGGGTGGTAAAGATGCACAAGCATACTGCGTTTTAGATTAGTATTGTCTGCTTTCGAAATGAGCGTCACGAACCGCTCTGGTGTGATGTACTCGAGCTCGCCATAAATCTCTCGCTTGCATGCCGCCTCTTGCACCTCTTTCATTCGCATTTTGGCATATTGTGTCAAAATGGCGTCATCAACCAAGTCTTCGTCATCATACTCGCAGTCTGAACATGCGTCGAACTCGCATTCGAAGTGACCACTTGAGTTGAGTGCCGAAAGAGTAAAAGGGACAGTGGCACCCTTAGTGATGCGATTGAGGACCGCTTGACGTTCAGCTTCGTTCCTACGACGCTACAGCAAAATTAACAGCCAAGCTTAGTCTATATCTTTTGCGAAGCGCACCTCCTCTTTCTGATAACGTTTATGAGCTTTGTAGTCATTAATGACTCCCTTGGGTCCAGTGTTCACCGATGCAAAGTCGCGTGCATTGCCACTGCAAAAGGTGCGAGTTGGCTTACCCCATGTGTCGCCGTCGACAAATTTTTGAGTCCACGGCCCCGTTGGATCTGCTACAGAATGCACTCGGTCCGTTATCTCCTCATCGTCGCTATTTTGCAGAGGTTACTGTTATTCATCAGGCACAAATATATTATACGCTTCGTCTCACGCACCTGACTTCTGAGTCGGAATTGACGCGACCGCCGAGCTCGTCTGGATCACGGTCTCGAAGCACGCTGTGTTGCAAGAAGAAGTTCTCCATCTCGGCGTCGGTTCAGATTTTGATCTCGACTACATATTAGTGGTAAACAGGGCATAAATGTATAGGTAAAGTTTGACAACCAAAGCCGATATAAACATTTAAAAAACCAAAAAGACTGAATTGAACTATACAGATTAGTGTTGTCATTTCCTGCATCTATCGACTGAAGTGGTTGTAGAGTCCTGTGCCGATAACATGTACGGGTGTCTGCATGTCCAACTTGGCTAAATGCGTTCTCTAGTGCAGCGTCCACGGGAATGAATACATGCAATGTAATCCAAGCATACAATCATCACACGCTACGCGACGTAGAAATTTGTTAGCCCTTGCCCGACTGCTTCATGAGCCACTGAATGACTTGATCAATGTTGACGAGACGCAAAGCCGAGATAGGAATAACTAGCCACGGATTGTCTACAATGTAGTCCAGGTTTAGCTCCCGAATTAGCTCCGGCTCGGAAATATGAGGCTCAAGATCGATCTTGTTGGCCAAAACCAGCAATGGCGTCGTCGCGAGCTCACTACAGAAAAAAGCACAGCAGTCAGTCCTTATGGCCCCAATTAATGAAACGAAAGATAGCAACATCACCGGTCTTCTAAAAGACGATGCAGCTCCTTTCGCGCAAGAGAAATTTGGTCAAACTATGGCATGGCCTCATCATTGTTAGTACGGCAGCCCAATATTGACAGTGTATGCATTTTCCTTAAGTAATGTAGAATTAGCATACCGCATTGGCGTCCACCACATATATAATGACATCACAGCCGCGCGTGTAGCGGCCCCACTCGCTTCGGTACTGTGCCTGCCCACCGATATCCCAGCACTTCATTTGAACCCCTCCCTTTTTTACAAGTTTTACGTTCAGCCCAATAGTTGGACATGTCTCCACGGGATGACCCATTGCCATCACGTTCAGCAGTGTCGTCTTGCCACTAACAAGCAGAAAACCATAACCACGTCATTCGCACATGTGTTTCTCCTTAGAATTGTTACTCAACGCACCTGTTCTCAAGACCTACGAGCACAACTTCAAGCTTCTTGGTGTAGAAAGCCTGCAACATCTTCTGTAAAATGCCTCCCATGATTTAAAGGACAATGTCTCTGATAAGTGCCGCGTGGAGCTGATCCAAGTCTCGAACTTCTTTCGTTTTGGAGGGGAAATGGCTGCAATGTATAACGACCCCAATGTTGCAATTGAATTTGAAGTGGCAACTGATTTTAGCAGCGTGCGAGCAGCATTATACTTTTCCCATAAACTTTTAACTAAGAAGAACTTGCAATGGGATTATAAATTGCAATTGCTTACACTTTTTCTTTAATTGATCCTGAAGATTTGTAATGATGGGATACAGATTACGCTCAAAACACATAAATGTAATACCCTTGCGTATTCTTTTAATCAACGCAGCAGCTTTATTGATTAGCAGCCACAACTGCGCGAGCTTAAATTACCACACCGACAAAAACTGACACTTAGGCAGAAATGTCAGAAATTTATAAAGCACAGGCGTGCAGCGTTATACAAACTCAAGCGCTGAACGATGCAAGCAGTGTATCCTCTTGGCGATGCAACTATTTACAGGATTCTGCGAAGCGCACAATCCATGAACAAGTTCAATGCGTACAGTCCCAAGTTTAAAGCCCCGCTTGCTGTTTTTTATCGAGCCAACATGTAAGTCTATTTTATTGACTCTATGACCAAGAAATCGAGAGAATTTTGCATTTATCGAATATTTACCACCCATTACAAATGAATGTCGCGCTTTATGAAGGAAGCACTACGGCCCAACATGCACGGCGACGCCAGCTCTGCTAAAGTTGCCATTATTAGAAAAGAAGAAATACTAGCAGGATGTCAGGCGTCATAACGCATTGCGAGACATTTGAAGCATGGATAGAACGGATCTCTCATATCGCCTGAATGAGGTTAAAAAATTAGCCGGCAAATCTAAAAAAAGGCAGGACAAGACACAAACAACGCTAATGCCGGCCGCCATTGTAAAGGGTCTGATAACTGCAAAGCTATTCAAATTGAAATGGCTCTCCACTTTTAAAAAGTACGGAAAGACCTAAGCTTTCACAGCCAATAATACCAAAGCATGAATGATCACGCGAATTTACCTCTCCAAACTCCATTACAAAGTTAGGACCCGGCAATTTCGCTTTGTCCATCAACTACTGGTCTACCTTTACAAAGACGGCTTAAACGTGATATTCTCCCCGTCTGAGATTTTTTTATTAAGAGTTTAACATAATGGCTTAGAATTTCGCTACCAATTTGGCTGGCATACCCAAGACGTAAATTATGTTCCCGGCTGTTATGAACCTGGAACATTTAAACATTTCCTATGGAATTGTTGAACAACAAAATGCATTTGACAGCTATTTCTTCCCCCGATCAAATGGATCTTCGCTTCTACAATTCGCTGGAAGCAATCGCTAATTCTCGTTGACTTGTCTGCACCAATCGATTTTTTCACATTCATCGATGCTGTAAAGCCGGAGATTATGGATAACACGCAACAAGACTATGTACGGTGCGCCTCTTCTCTAATTATTAGCGTGCTTAGCAATGATACGCCTTCATCTACATTGGCTATTTAATGTTCTTACACGATCACAGCTTGTAAGCTTGCATCGGTACACATTTCAGCCTAAGTGCTGTAAAATTGAATGAAACCCGCATTTCCTTTTAAATTCATTTGCCATGTTCATTGGCGTCTAAGTTTTGGCTCCAATTTATTCGACTTTAATAAGTCTCGGGCACGTTGCGATCGGTTTTGTACAACATTTCCCCTAAAGCGAAACTAAATCAGTTCTAATTCACGCGAATGTGATGTTATTATTGTTTCAAAGATCGCTAAGATACACGACTCTACACTTTTACACGATATAAGCTTTGTACGCTTTACAAACATAAGCTTTAATGCGCCTTAACGCTATAGAAGCTCTATAATTCAACTGTGGTTTTGCCCTCTGTAAGCCTTATTGCGCTTTGAGCTTTCGACTTTGTGAGCTTTGCGCGGTTTATCGCGATTTAAGCAATCTGTTTTGTGTTTGAAATGCGAGAATAGTATAATTCTTTCCTTGCGCGGCCACAAAGTGACTTATAACTTGAGGGTGATCGCTTTCGCGTTAGATGCTTGTCATCTCTCGAGACCGACGGGTAATTATGACTTACGCTTTGTAGGTTTATAATTGGTCTCGATATCATCATCGGACTCGAATAACTCGTCTTCGCTCGACTCTTCCTCCTCCTCACTGTCGAAAAATAAAAGCTTTATTGCGCTTTGGCTACATGTATTTACCGCTTCAATTTATATATTTCTTTATTGGGATGCGAAACTGATCTAGTTCTTCCCTCGCGTGGCCACAAGGTTACCTATACTTGGGGGGTCGACCGCTTTTGCGATACATGCCTGTCATCTTTCGAGATCGACGAGTGCAATGAGCTATGGACTTCTGCGCTTCCAAGTCATCGCAATCTAAACCGACTTCCTTCATCAAAACACAATTCCAAGACCTTTAAGAACTTTGTCTTCGTCATAACCAATCGAGCCCGAGCGATGCCAGAAGATACTTCCGATTGGATAAAAATAGCAGACTTTTCGCGCAAATAGTAAACTGGTATGTGTTAACGTGCGCTCATACCTCGAAAGGCGTAGTGATTGTTCGAGTAAGACCAGCTTTAAGACTGGCGCAGCACCCTCCACGCACATCAACACGTCGATGTAAAATATTTTTTCCTCACCTGAAACTAGTACACTCTCTCAAAGTTTCAGACTTCGGCTTTCACAGAAGACTTTGACATTACATGCACAACTCATTTACACTTCAAAGTAACTTAATTTAGCTCATCTAGTCAAGATGAAGAGTAAAGTGACATGGATCTTAAGTTAAGCATGGATAACGCACACATTCGATGCGGAGTGAAGATTAAAAATGTGACCGCGAAATACGTACGGCAAATCAATATGTTAACCTCTTAGTGATCAATTCATCTTCTTGCAGAGTACACCACTGAATACTTACCAACGTCACCGTACAGAGACTTCATCCCAAAAACACAAAGAATAAGTTGCTGTAAAAGTGGATGGCACGTCGGCAACTGATTACGATACAACTACCGATAAAATGTTAAAACGAAAGTATATCTACCATAGTTACCAGCAACGAAGCGTGAAGTAACGTGCGCAGCATTTAAGCCACAAACAATTTGATAGGATGGCAACATGTAATAAGGTCATAATAAACATGCTTCTTTCACAGAGCACAATTAAGTCAGAAATACTTGCGGTCATGTGAATCAGAGTTTACCCTATTCGCTAGGCAGCTTTGTGTGTATGCATTTTTTAGGTTAAATTATGAATGCAAAGTAAGACAGTCTTCTTTAATGCTTAAAAGGCATCGAATGACCTCATAGCTTACAAACTTTAGTTGTTAAACTGTCATATTTTGATCATATTACACGCATTTAGCGAAAGCCACATTTATCAGATTGATATGGCATATCCTTGAAGTTTTTGAGGAGTATGAATTTTTACTGTCTCAGAGTGGCATATAATCATATTCATAAATTATTAAGTACAGCAAAACATGTTTAGATGACTATGAGCTTAACTATGAGCTTAGCTTAAGCACATCCACGGCTTACAATTGCTTTAGGCCCATCTATGCTGCCTACAATTAATAAATTTGCTTTATCACACTTCTAGATATAAGCTTTTTAAGCACTCCTACAGTAATAAAGTTTTATGCATAGTGTTAAGATTTGAATTAATCTCGTGTCCAGAAATTCATTTCGTACGTTTTGCAAGTATTGTTTTTACAACAGCCTTTCTAGGTCTCGAATAGAAAACATTGAGAGTGTTACTTCCAGAAATGCCGAAGACTTATCATACGCCAGAAAATTTTTTTTGACGCATACTGTCCGATTGTCATGGAACATTGCTTACATATCATCACGTGATGCGGCTAATGACTGAGCTTGCTTCTCCTACGCAATTTCCTCGGTGCCGTGGTCGTATATGTAAAATTGATGTGTCGCTTTCATCGAGAGCTGATGTAGCGTCACGCTTAACGACGTCGGCAATCTCCTAATTTATTTCTTATTATCGTCAACGTTCTGTAAGGCTTACCATAGTATTCTTCTTTTAGAATTGCTTTGATATTTGACAGCAAACGTCTCTGCGTTGTTACTAGGCATGAAGAGAGCGGTAAGTGGGAAGGTGCAAAAAGGCTGCTAACCTATGCTTTGCGTAATTTAAGTATGGAGCGATATTATGGCGGCTAAAAACTCGGCATTCGGAATAAAATTATCTTATCAAGTACGAAAAAAATGTCCTAAGTGGACACAGGACAAACAGACAAAAGAGTAGCAGCCTAAGAGCCATCATTCACGATTAACATTCTTAAGACGATTCAGCCGAATGCTGTCGCCATGCCTAGCTTAGGCCGTCCCTTGCACGACGAAACGCTCTACTCGTATCGATGAGCATCATGCGTTGCTGGCTCTTCTTAACCAATTCCAGCCTTGAAGAGCTTTATTGCGGTGAATTCGTGTCAACGCTATTAGGCATTGATACACCGACGTCCAGCGGAGAATGTCAAAGTCTTCGCTCAGTGGAGTGTGCACCATTTTACATACATCAAGAGGCAGCACCCCGAATGCCTCGACCTTTAGTCAACGATGTCATATCGGACATTCAGCAAACGCTGTCCACGACGAGCGTTGCTCGGTAGAATAAGTCGTACTTCGCGTGCATTGTCACGTCTGCGCATTCGGTGTCACGGCCTACCGTCAACCATATCTTGCAGGGTATGCAGCGAGCTCTATACAAGCTTTGCTTAGTCGATAGCGACCCAAATCATGACCAGCTCAGATTGTGCTCATTGTGTCACACATAACATAGAGTGAGCGCTTTGTCTATACGAAAACCGCTTATTGATTTACATGTCACTCCAAGCGCAGTAAAAAGGCCTCATATCATCTGTCACCAATCTTTTAGACGACCAAAAATACCCTGTGTTGATCCTTCCGCAAAAAGGCGACCATCCTGGCAATTTTTACCACTTTGAAGCAGGGCAGAAGAATTTCTTCTTCATCCTTCTTTTTATAATGCACCAAGCTCACCGGGAGCGACCTCGGGTAAATTGGAGCTTCCGCCTTAATCGCCGACGTCATATAAACAGACGGCTTGATCATCCTTGTATATTGATGCTTCTGTAGAGCATTTAAAAATTGAAGGATGAATTCAGACGTGCACACATCGTGTCGTGTTCTTTACAATCAAGTACTTATTGACCTTGCACACACCTTTTCATATAATACGCAGAAAAAACTGAAGCCACCAAGTTTAATTATAGATTGTCTCACTTTTTCGAATGCTAACCTAAATTTTGCCTTTAACGATTTAAAGTGCTGCCGAGCATAGCAACATTTGCTGCTTTGGCTGTAATAAATAAGAAACATGATCCAAAGCTTCTCCGAAGGAGCCGGCAAAACGGATCTTCGTCTCACCTGAGGCCTTTGGAAGGGTCACCAGAAGCCTCATTCCTGGATTTACGTATAAGCTGGTCACCAGTAGGAGCAGGGTGTCTTTCTGGAGAATTACCTGTTGCCCTTGTGATGGATGAGTGGTTGATACACAGTACGAGGACTTCTCCCCCAAGTTTTAAATGACTCTGAAGGAAAAGCCGGTGATGTAAATTAGTAACCGTATGCGCAAATGTGTCAAAGTATTAAATGTACCATGGGTCTTACTTGACTCTGGCGCGTCGCGCACCAAAAAACGATTGCCGTCAACCAGAATAGATTGACTGATGCTTTATGAGAAAGTGACGCAATTCGATTTTGTTGGTAAATATGTTTTCTTAGACCTTAGTAAGACGAGGTTGTTCGAATCAAAAAATTGAATAGCACTGAGTCAAGTTTTGTCTTTGACATGGAAAGTATGACTCGATGATCCAGTGCATATCGTAGCTAGTAAAATTGAGCTTGGACAGGTGTTTGCAGCCCAGCCCGTGCAACGAGATGAGAGTCCTATTCTTTTCCTTATTATGTGATCGGCGCCTTCAAACGAAAGCCTGGACAAAAATAGGCGAGTCAAGATTTCATTCAGAGAAAGACGCGACGACGTCTTTGATTTTTTTTCACAAAAAAGTTATGCGACTGATAGCTGCACCGCCTAGTGGAAACGCTCAAGTTAGCGCTCTAAGTATAATAGTTCCCTTGATGATTAATGTAGATACTTAATTGAATTAAATAGAGCTTCTGCAAGCGGGCAACATAGTTCGCGAGTACAGATGGAGGTTCACAAGCAGACAGTATACACAGTAGATAATACAGTTACAACCAAGAGATAAGTCATGAAGCACCCTTAAGAATGATAAGCAAATATGTGCAAGAGAAAATTGCGGAAGCAATAAGAAATATTTATTGAGTGTCATGAACTAGCCCTTGGCTGCAAAAGAAACCTATGTATATAGATCTTAATCCAACTCGTCGCTGTGTCACAACTGGCATGAGGTACGAAAAACAAAGCTACTATTTTTTTACTGTATTGAAAGTCGGAAATATCGCGGAGGGGGTGTTTTTGATTATAATAGCATATCTTGGAGACAAAAACTCATTTTCTTTTTAGACAACAATTCCTTCAATCAACCCTAAAAACAGCGCACGCCTGGATCTCGAAGATCTTGTATACTTATTTTAAGGAATATTCATGCGTGATGTGCCATAGAAACTTGCAGGGTTGTGCACGACATTGGTCGCATGCCAATACAAAGTACTGTATTATCAGGCAATGGCCAGCAGTGTGAGCTCATCGAGCCGTTTCTGGTGAAAAGGCTGAATATGCATGGTGCGAGAGTCGAAATCCCCGCACCCATCCCCGACCTACTTTCGAAAGCGAACAGAAATTGAAAACTGGTATATGAATTATGAGCTGAGCAGCGCAACGGTACCGGCACTAACACTCATTTTAACAAAAGAGTGTGGCCTTAAAACATGCCCGGGTGTACGATGTATAGTGCACTAAAGGTGGTAGATGGTTATTTACAAATGAGGGAGTAGTATATATAGTTTGTAGTACTATCAGTATAATATGTGAGTGGTTAGTAATGGCTAGACCTTGGGAATTGACATTGCCGTACCTGTACATTTTAGCCAATGGCCGTTTTGGCACGGTGTCAAAGCTACCAAGCAAATGACCAAGAAGCTTCGTAAGGCGTTACATATCGCTCCACCGCGCATAAAGTCACGACGCAAGGCGCGTCAAGTGACTACAAACTTTCATCGATTGACGCACGAACTGTATCGCCACGAACGTCAGGGTTCGACAGATATTGAGACACGAAAGCAGCGCATTGCAGCAATCAATGAGCAATTATCCAAGTTGGGTGGTCGCCAAGCCTATCAGGACGCCAGCATTCTCAGCACTAGCTTTCATCGTACGTCCAAGTGGGTCTTTCAATTGCTTACACGCTTCGAACTGCGGCCCAAGGCTAAGCAGCCACCACTACCTGTGCTGGAAGTCGGTGCTATCAACACGCAGCTATTGTCGTGTCCATGGCTAAATGTGCGAGCTATCGATTTAAATTCTCGACATATGCGCATCGAGCAGTGTGACTTCTTCAGTCTAAAGCCCGCCGGCGAATTTGAAATTGTCGTGTCTAGCATGGTGCTCAATTGCGTCCCAGGAGCTGACAAGCGTGGTCAGATGTTGCGTATGTATAGACAACACTTGAAGGAAGGCGGCTTACTCTTTTTAATGCTTCCACTGCTGTGTTTGCGCCATTCACAATTTATGACGTATTCTCGCTTTACAAACATTCTAGAGGCTGTGGGCTTCCGTGTGCGTGAGACCAAAGAGTCACCCAAAGTCGCCTTCTTCTGCTTGGAGCGAATTGGGATTATCAACAGAAAAGCTTCCTTTCCACACGAGTTACTAGTACCAGACAGTAAGCGCAACGACTTTAGCGTCACCATTTAGATCAAAGGTAAGAAAGACTTTGCCATTGTATATCGATCAGTCAAAACGTCCATCCTATTTTATTTGAAAGTGTTAGTTCGCATCTGCAGCGATCACCGTCTTGACATAGACCATGCACTCATCACGCGTTCCTTCAGGGTTGCCAAGTTGCCATGCCATGATGCGGTTAAGTAGCTCTTTCATGCGCGGACCAGGTTTCACATCGAGCTGTATAACAAGATCGTTGCCCTATCAAATAATTTAACATATTCGTTAGATCGGCGTTCGTCAGTCATAACGCAAGTTAAGGCTTACATTAAGCAATGGCTTCAGCTTCCAGACCTCATCCAGTCCCGCATCGCGAATTTGTAAGCAAAAAGTATCATACCGCTTCGACACCGTATCGCGGGCCTCGGCGGCTTCATCAACCGATCCGGCGTCCGCTAATTCTTGCGCACACGCAGCATCGCAACATATCTTCCAATGCGCACCAATATTGCGAATCAAAAGACCCACCTTAACGCGGTCGAACGTCTCTCTTGTCGCTTTCTGAAATCCCTCGAAACATGCTAGTATCATATCCACATCCTTAGCCTCGCGATTTGATAGTTTGAGCGAATCTTGAACCACAAACATCGCAATCGATCGGCAGCGCTTATCGCGCACATGAAGGCCACAGAATGGTTGCAAGAAAGCTGCCAGCATACCCACTTGCAATTCATGCTTTCTCTCTGCAGACAATTTGTCGATGTCTAAAGCGTCGACAACCGGAGCCAAGCGACGATGCATCTCTATTCCATTAGTAGAGCCGCGATCCCACACGTCCTCGTCAACATGCGCTAATTCGCCATTTGCATGACAAATAGGGGTCTTTTCCAAAAGAAGCGGAGGGAGAAACACGCTCTCGCATAATTGGAGTTCGTGCAGCAATCGGAATGCACGTTCAGGATGTGCAGTGCTGCCCGTAAGCATGCCAGTCAGCTCCTTACCAACACGCTCGCGACTAACTTTACGTACAAGTGCCACCCTTACTTCCTCAAGTTGAGCCGCAACACGAAGGTCGTCCTCTAACGTGCAGTTAAACCGCGATGCAAAGCGTACAGCCCGCAGCACACGCAGCGGATCATCCAAAAATGTAATCCGAGGCTCTAGGGGAGTTCGCAAATGTCTATTTCTCAAGTCATTAATGCCCCTTCCAGTAAAATCCTCCACTTGCTTTGTTGCCAGATTGTAAAAGAGACTATTGATAGTAAAGTCGCGTCGCTCGGCGTCCTGTTGAGGCGTGCCAATTTCTACAGTTGGAATGCGATTGTCTTCAGACGTGTATGTCTCTGCTCGTAAATTTACAAAGTCCACCCAGCTTAAGCCTTCTCTAATCTGCATGGTCGCTGTCTCAAGGTGCTTGCTCTGCTCCGGGTTGGCCTTAATGACGCCCACCGCTCGTGCAGTGCGGCCTTGTGCCATTTCGTACGTATTCACAAGGTCTGCAAATGCACGACCAGTCATGCGGTCGAGTACAATGTCTATGTCGTCACTATCGCGGCCAAGTAGCTTGTCGCGTACCCAACCGCCTGCGACGCGAAGCACGGCACCGTTGGCTGCGGGCTGCGCTGCCACCTCCAATAGAAAAGTGAATAGCTTTTTCTCTGCTGGCTTTAGCTTCACACTGCTCAGCATAGTATTTTGCATAATCTGGATAGGTTCTTCAATACGCTGCTTCTTGTCGGGACTAAAGGAAGGCGCTGCTAAGCGCTTCATCATGTTGTGAAAGTACAGGTTTTTGAAATATCGCGATTTTGCACCAATCAAAATTGACATATAATTACATGGCAATGGACGACGACGGCATTGCGGCGACCGAGATTGCTAGGCAAATTGCGGCCTTAAAGCCGCGTGTACAGGGATATAGAGGTGTCATGGGGTATCTGGTATGAGTTTTATACATATTTGGGCACTTTGGGGGCTTTAACTTGGTGTGATGCTGCAGGACAAGCCTCAAAGTGACAAGCGGGCTGATGTAAACAAGACATTTCTGGCCAGTACCCTCCGAGGGTTTGTTTTGTAGTTGCAGTGTGTCGAGCTAAAAACTAGTGCTGGATGCTGATTTCTCTCTACGCATAGAGTTGACACGCATAATCGGCGGCAGGAGGAGGATAAGTGCTGGACGCTGCGGCAAATGGAGCACAAGGTGCACGAGTCAAGAGATCGGCGGAGGTCCAGCTTGAAAAGCAATGACCGCAATTCGAATAGAATAAAGCGAGAGCGCAGTTTGGAAAGAAGCCGAAGTCGGAGTCGCTCGAGACGGTTTAGACGAAGTCAAAGTAGGTGCAGGCGGAGCTCATCGCAAGCTAGTCGAAACCGGAGTGTAAGAAGGAACGAGAAAGACGAACGTATATATTGGGCTCGAAAAAAGGCCGACAAGACTCGAAAACTGTGGGAAAACCTTCATTCAGAAGGCACTGTGTTGGTGGAGAACGCACCTGACTATAGCTTCGACGAATCCAACGATGACATCAAACCTGGCAAAAGGAAGTCATCGTCGTTTCCGAATGGAAAGAAACACAAAGTCATGCAGCATCGCCAAAAAAGTGACAAGACGATGAAGAGACGGTAAATGCCTGGACATCGAATCCTGCGATTAACCGTTCATGACAAAACAACAGCACGCACGTGCTTTAATCTAAACGAAAAATTCCCACAAGTTGACTACTTGCTCTAGTTCCACGTCGATGCAGCCTGGTAAGTGGCAAATATCATGGTAAAGATGCCAATTGCAACGACGACATTGTTCATAGTGCGACCCTCATTCACAAGCTTTGAGTGGAACATGCATGGGTAAATGAAGGCCAGTGGTACGGAGCAAAACCCACCAATAAGGGCCACAAAGTTATCCAACTCCTCTTCGCCGTAATATGCAATGGCTGCAGTAAGGCACACAAGTGCGAACCGAAACCCGTTCTTTTCCCAGCGCCAATAACCTTTTCGACTGTGCTGAGGGAAGATGTAACCTTCTAGAATCTTTACCACTGGGTACAACATCAGTGGGTACGTGAATACCAGCGCGAGTGAGTACGTAATCTGCACGGACATGGTAGCGATGCTATCCTGGGCGCTAGGTAGATTGAGAGTGACAACCGATTGTGTGTTATCACCAAACGCAGCGTACACGAGTCCAGCAAACATCGAAAACAGTGTTACGAGAAACAGCATGGTGTAAGACAGGATGCGAGGAAATTTGTGCTTGATGTTGTCGTCCATAGCATCGTAGATCGGGAGTATCAATCCAATGCCTTCAAAGCAGTAGACAGCTGTCCCTAGAAGCATGGCCCAGCTCGTCGAATTAAAGTTTGTCCACGTTGCACTTTTGACTGGCGCATTCTCTAACGTTTGCACCGTGTACGTTAGAATGTAGACGATGCCGAATAGGATCAGGACATCGGCGAAAAGATTCGTGAGCGCAAAGTATTCGATGCGACGCACCCATGACAATGGCGTGTACAGCAAGATCTGGAGCATGATGAGCGTCAAAGATGAAGACGCAGTTGTTCTCTGTATCCCAAAGGCGGCTAGAATGACTTCCCCAATGTTTTTTTCTACAAAAATTAAGTACGAGCAGCAAAATCCCGTTTGCGACAGCACTAAGGAAATATTCACAGCGACGCGACCAAGTTTGCCATAGGCTTTTTCGCCCACAAGTCCGTACGACACATTGGAGCGACCGTCTTGTAGCAGTAAATTGGAGCAGTCAGATAGACGTAGCATACAATATGCAGATAATGCCGCTGATGTGCACAACGCTGCTAAGGAGAAAAGCATGCCTCCGTTCTGAAATCCCTTGGGAAGGAACAAAATTCCACTCCCAATGAACGACTTAAGGATTGTAAACACGGTCTTTCCTATGGTAGCACCAGATTGTTGTTTCTCAGGTCGTTGCTTCCATTTACGACTAAATAGTGGTGTTGCCGTCTCCTACAAAGCAGCAAAAGTTCCTTTGGATTCAATGTTATAGCTCATCCACTGGTTATTGCCACGTACATCGACGTCGTCGTCGTCGGCCAGTCCAAGATTGGCCACGACAAAGTCTCCGTACGCAGACTGCACGATGCCTGGCGTGGGTTGAATTGACTCAAGAAATGAATCTTGAACGTAGAGTGGGATGTGCGGACTATTGCCCCCCATGTTCGTGATCACGTGGTCACGGCGAAAGCCGCCGGGCTGAGCGATGTCGGACGCTTTGCCTAATGGTTGGAATCCATACGTATGACACAAGTATCGAATTGTTAGACGTTACTTTTTACGCACCAATATCTTCGTGCAGAATATCACTTTGGTCCGGTAAAGACTTTGGACGCGATGGACCATCTTGTGTCTCCTTGAGAATGGCAAAGAAAATGTCGCGAGTCATATCTGAGCCTTCTTCAGTAATATCGTGAACGTCTGCGGGAAGCAACGCCTCTTCATCAAGTCCAGGCGCAGGTTGTAGCTTGTTCTCGTCAGCCATAGTGATGAGGCTAGCAGTCGATCAATTAACGTTCTGAGTGAATTGCATATTTGGTAGATAGGCTTGACGGGGGGTTATCCCTAAGAATTAGGCGTATAGATTTCGCTATACAGTCGCGCAGGTATACTTTTCGCAGATAATTCAGATGAGTCGCATCCAAATTGGATTAGTCTGCACAATAGTATCTTACCAATTTTCACTCGCTCACCTCTTTTGCATCAAAGAAGCCAGAAGAGAAGTGACATTCGTGGCAAACGAAAACTCAGCGACACCCTCTTCGACTTGCTGAACAACACGCGAGCCCAACAACTCCTATACTATGTTGTATCACGTCTTCTCGATATATAAATTCTGTATCAACGTATTGCAGCAAACATTGCGACCCAATTTGGACTAATTTGAAGCACTCAACAATGTGCAGCCGTCGGACTATCACTCACCACCCAATTTATGTTGATTGTTTTTGGGATCATGTCTTAATACCAAGACCCACTTTATGTGTCGGGGTCATACACCATCTTGCACAGGGAGGCAGGCTTTTTGTTGCTGAAGTATGTGGGATCGATCGGCGAACGATCAGATTAAAATGTGTAAATGTAACGGGCCGTTTCTTGAAGCTAAGCTTTGATTCAAAAGAGGCTTTTACTGGAAAAAAAGCCTCGCACGTCATCTTCATTCATAGATTATGAAGTAATGTTTGGAGACATGTTTACAAAAGTACAATTCACTCCTTCGCTTATCTCTAAAGCTGTGCTTCGGAGAGATAGCGGAGCTCTAGGAATGTTAGGTGCAAAGATTGCAAACTGTATCATGCAAATTCAGCCTCTTCATCAAAAACGGCACAATGAGTTCACACTGCTTGCATGACAGTGGCCATTGCCCGATGACACAGTACTTCGTATTGGCATGCGATCAATCTCGTGCCTAACTCTGGGATTTTCTATGGCACATTACGCATGAGTAATTCAGGGTCTTCGAGATTTTTCAGGATCCATTAGCCAAGGCGTAGTGTGAGCTAATTTAAGGCCAATTGAAGAAATTGTCGTCTGAAACAGAAAATTAATCTTTGTCTTTAAGATATGCTATCGTAATTAAAAGCACCTCCTCCGCGTATTTTTGGCTTCCGATTCAGTAAAAAAATCGTAGCTTTGATTTTTTCGTGCCTCATGCACAACGAACAGCTGGAGTGCGAATAATATTTGTGGATAAAGTCTTAGTTGCAGCTTAGAGATAGTTAATGTCACTCAGAAATTATTTCCCTTTGCTTCCGCACTCTTCTCTTGCACACATTTGCTCCATATTCTTCAAGGTGCTTCATTGCCTATCTTTTGGTTGTACCTACATTGACTACTGTGTATGCTGCATGGTTGTGGACCTCCACCTGTACTCGCGAACTATGTTGCCCGCTTGCGGAACTTTGTTAACCTTAGTTTGTGGCTCTATGTTTCTCAAATATAGATCGAATCACCTCTGGGACTATTTTTCTTGGAGCGCTGTCGTTTGCGCTTCGACTAGACGATGCTGCTATCAGTCACCTACCGTTTTTGTGAGCAATACTTTTTAAGACGTCATCTCGTCTGTCTCTGAGGGATATCTACGTCTCAATTTGTCTCGGCTATACATGTCCAGGCTTTTTTAGAAGATGATGTCTGAAAAACAGGGGTAAGAGCATGACTCTTCAAAGTTTCATCGCACGGGTCGGGCTGCAAACACATGTATCCGTATATCTAAAGCTCGTTCTCTTTTAAAGCTACGGCATGCTTTAAATCAGCAAGTATGTCAAAGACAACACAGGACTCGGAGCTATTTAAATTCTCAAATTGTACAACCTGATCTTAGGAAGTTCTGAAAACATTCCATTTCCAGCAAAACCGAATGTGACTTATTCGCGTCACTTTCCTATATACGGCAATCGTTTGCCGGTGTGCGACGCGTCTGAGTCAACTAAGACCCGAAGTGCTTATCAATTCTTCGACACACTTGCGTGTCCTCACCTCTCCTTGTTTTACTTTTCGGATTTGAGAGGATAAGTCCTTGTGGTGTGTATCAACCACACACTCATCCCAAGGGCAACGGGTAGTTCTCCAGAAAGACACCCTGCTTCTACTGTTAAGACGAAGTTCCATTTATCAGTTCTTTCCGGAGAAGCCACGAATCATGTTTCTTATTTATCACAGCCAAAGCACAAAAATATTGCTAAGCTCGGCAGCACCTTAAGTCGGTAGAGGCTGGATTCAGGTCAGCAGGACCCAAAACATCACTTTCTACTTATGTCATTCAAAAAGTGAGACGGTCGGTAATTAAACTTTCTTGAAGAGCGATTTGATTTGCCACTTCAGTCGTTAGTGCGTCGTATCTAAAATGTTGTGCGCGAAGTGGGCGGATAATTGAACCGTAAAAGAACCTGAAGCGATCTGTGCTCGTCTGCATTATACTTCAATTTCATATTTCTTTGCAGATACAAGGGTGCGAAGTCGTCTGCTTTAATGACACCGGCGTGTATGGCGGATTCTCTACTTAAACCAAGGCCGCTTCCGGTGCGCTTGGTGCTGTATAAAAAAGAAGGCAGAAGAAGAGATTTTTTAACCTCGTTCCAAAGAGAAAGAAATGGCCACGATGGTCGCCTTTTTGCGGGAGGTGCAACATCGGGTAATTTTGGCCGTCTATAAGCTTGGTGGCAGAAGTCATGATGCCTTTTTCTTGCGCATGGATCGGCATGTAAAATACAAAGCGGTTATCGTATGAACACAGCACTCGCTTTTTGTTACGTGTGACCCAATGAGCACGATCTGAGCTGCTCGTTAATTGATACGTTATCTCTTAGACAAAGCTTGTAGAGAACTTGCTGCATACCATGGAAGAAAGTGTTGACTGTAGGCCATACATCAAGGGTGTGGCCCTGACAATGCACGTGAAGTGGCGCTTATTCCACTCAGCAATGCCCGTCGTGAACAGCGTTCGGTGTACGTCCAATGATATAATTGACTAGAGGTCAAGGCATCCAGGATGCTGCCCTTCTAACGCACGTAGAGTGGTGCACATTCCGCTGAGCGAGGACTTTGATGGTCTTAAGTCTTTGCTAGACGTCAATATAGACGTCGGAGCACCAGCGCACAAACGTGTCGTCACGAATACGCCACAATGAAACTCGTCAAGGCTGTCGAATTGTCAAAAAAAAATAGCACACATGGCGCTTATCGAATAGTGCAGAGCATTCCGTCTTGCACGGGGACGGCCTAAGCTAGACATGATATTACTATTTGGCTATATATTCTCGTAACGGAAAATTATGCGTTTCGTAGGCAAGTTCAGTCTGGAACCTGCTCTTTTGGCCGATGCACTTATTTAATGACAATTGCATAACTTCTGGAGAGTCGTAAAGATGAAACATAGTGTCATTCGTCTAGAAAGAGTGATTAACTTCTCATCACTATTAACTGTGGCTTTCTTTGAAAAATCTAAGAAGAATTTGGTACACGAAATATATCTAAATCTGATTTTTTTCATACACAATACTTTAGCAAAAAAAGTACCAAGAATCTAGTTGCACAAGACGTGTCTATGGCATTACCACCTGATAGAAGAATAAGTTAAGAGCCAAAGCTGCGTGACATGAAAGTAGACTTTAACAAAGGAGTTGTTTGATTATTTTTGTGCAAGCTTGGGGCGATATATTTAAGGGAGTAAGCTCCTCACTTCACGCGGACATTCTGTCTCAAATATCCGTATGTCAAGTGGTGCACAGCAAGCGCTTGGTGCACAGTAAGTGCTTAAAATAAGCTAAACGTGGCAATTATAGGGCATGGACAACAATTTGTTTTTGCAAGATGTGCTGTAAAACAATATGGCGCAATTTTACTCTACAGCGTACTTAACGCAGTCAACGTTGAGAACCACATGCGAGAAAGTGATTAAGTTTTGATCGCGGTCTGCACTCCGAGCGGTATTATTTAAATATAATTTGTCATGGCCTTGATTATATCGATGCGTCTGCGACATTCAATTGTCTGTCGAGGCAATAGTTTAGGCCTTACAGAGCGTATACGCAATGAAGTTTTGCTTACATTCTCTTTCCTAGTCGAGCACAGCACGGGAAGGCGGACGCGTAAAACAGATGCGAGTGGTGCTCGAGTGCATGCACACAAACTGCTCTACTCTCATGCAGATGAATGTATATTTGAAATTTAACTTTTTAGGGGTGCTCCTTTGAAACAAATGACCTTTTAGAAAACCTCTCTAGGTCTAATTAATCCGAGCTGGTCCATTCTATCGATTTAATAGGGCTTGTGAAACAACCTTAGCCTGGCTAATTGTTTTCCCAAGTGTTGTGCGAATTATGCAAAAGAGACTGCCCGATCTCTTTTTAGAACGAACACAAAATGAATTCGAAAAATTTAGCTGCAAGAGTCGTTTAACAAAGCTTAAAGAAGTTTGCTACAGGTGATCCTGTCCTGGACAGATCCAAAACAACCGCTCAGTGTTGTTTGTGATGCGTCAGATTTTGTTATCTGCAGCGCAACACTGCAAACAAGCGTCAGGCAGAATTGAGCGCTCGCGTTTGAACCTCGACAGTTCCAAGCACTCGAGAAAAACAATCCTTTATGGCAATGATCTTCATGCAATGAAGTTTGCTCTTGTCGCATTCTCGGACTATCTACAAGCTTTTTAGCCGTTTGCAATCTATAGCTATCATGCACTGTGACGCCTCTCCCGTCTGGTGGCTCTCATTCCTTGCAGAGTATCATTTCGTGGTACGGTGTCCTGTGGATTTAAAAGAAAAACAATACATGTTGTAATGACCATAACTTGAATGGATTAAGAATACCCACAGAGATTTCAATGTATTAAAGCTAAACAAAGTTCGGTTCGCATTCTTTACTAACTCTTGATGACAGGCAGATACCTTATGAACGTACAACGAAGGTCAAAGACCTTCCTCAGAGCATATTGCCACGTCATCCCCACTGCATGTTCCTTGTTGTGTTCTGCTACGGGCAGCGTCTATGTCGAGAGTTCAGACAACACAGACTCCTTTGATTCTGATCATACAACCGAACAACAATTTAATAAAAAAGCTTAGACTATTTTTTGTGTGGATAGTTTACTTGCTCGAGTGTTTTGGCCAAACTGTTCAATCTATTATATAATTATAATAAAAATAGTGCCCACACTATCATGTATACCGGTAGAGGCAAGAAGGTGATTGTATTAATTGCGAGGATTCGAATAGATTCTGTCCCCATAGACGCAGAATTATACTACAAGTGCTATCAAATGTGACGGGGTCGTACAGCGTCTTGTGCAACAGGAGATGAAAAACTTGTAGTAAGAAGTGTGCAGTTGAAAGCCTGCTCACAATATTCAAAGATACAAAAATGGGCTTAAATTGTAGGAGCTAGTGGAATTTTAAGTAGGACCAAAAGGATAACATTGCAGCAAAAGGCCTCACAATGCACATTGTGTAGCCTGGTATATTTACATGACCCGAATAAATTTTGTATAGCTCTATATCTACAAGTAGTTTAGGAACGGCACACACTTACTCTATAGTAACATCGGTTGTTGTGGGTCCACATGATTGATGAGCAAGTCCACAACCACTTCGAATGTGGTGAGATAATAGCCAAGCTCACCAGTGATATCTTGTGGGTCGCACATAATTCGCAAAAACTCGCGCGTGATCCAAAGTTGTGACATATTGCTCATCACTAACACAAACAAGTGTACTGCAATAAACTCATCAGTAGTCATTGAAGGTCGCAACAACGTGTCCAACTCGTCAACCGACGTAAGACTGCATGTCGTGTCTTGAAACGATGACGAACGCGACGATCCACACGTCTGGAAAACAGCTCCTGCAGCACGTGCCAAACACTTGAGCTTGTCGAGCGGTAATGCGTACTCGTTTACACGCCGAAGCTCACGACGTGCATCTTCCCAATCTCTACCCGAGGCAGCAACGATATGCGGTGGCACACCAAAAAAGGACTGAGGTTTGGTCTGCAGTACCTTGATCTTGTTCTTGAGTGCGACCTCGTCTTCCCAGTCCGTGACAGTGTGGAGCGCTTCGTGAACGTGGTCCTCTAAAGGAACAAGCACACGTTTCTGTACAAAGCTACATACGGCATGCTTCACTTCGTCCAGAAACTCGTCGTAATCTGAAGCGGAGCGATTCGAACGCGCAAAGGCGAGCTGACCCAAGAGCATCTCATTTTGCAGCATTTTTTTCTCAATCTCCCCCATTTTCCGCGATATCGTGTTTAAAAGCATCCGTGCCTTACGTTGTGGCATGTATGCATGCTTCTCATCGCGACTCGTGCTTGTAATAATGGTCACAAGCGACATGCAGGCAATCGAAACTGTATGACTAGGTGATGTGAAGATACTTGTCACAAGCTGAGATGCGTCCACTTGATTTTCGAGAAAATGACACGTGCAATTGATACGATGATACACGTCGCAATGGCGATGCACAGCTACAAATTCTTGCAGTAATAGCACTGCCTTCCTCCTTCGAGGTCCCAGTGGTACTGGTGCAACTAGTGCAGCTGTTTGTCTCAAAAACGAGTCAAATACCACGCGTCTTTGTGTATTTAACGACCCTCGAAAATGAAAGAGCTTTTTAGGAAGTCGGCAGCTCTCCAATCCTCGAAACGTGCCCCACAGTGGCCTTTTGACAGGTGCATCCACGATACTGATCTGCTGGATTTGCAAGTAAAACTGCGTCATCTCTTTAAGCGTCTTTTTGACCTCCCAGCGCTTCTTTGTCTCAGCATCTGAAACTTTTAATACAAACAGTTCCAGTCCATCCGTGCTCTCTACCCTGATAACACGTACTACCACCGCGTGACGGATATGCAGGTCCAGATACTCTCTCGACGCACCATGTGGGTCAAAAGGCTCGTTCTCCAGCGATGTGCTGCGACTTTGTTTGCCACAGCAACACACGCGCATGAACGAGGCAGAGGAGGTGTGCGGTAGCTTCTTTTTGAGAAGCTCGGACTGCTCTCGTGAAGTGCCAAGCGCATTAACATCGTTCTCGGTGTCACTTTCCTCTCCATCACTAAAGTAGCAAAATGATCTCTTTCCACATTGGTCATCGTCATTAAAACCCTGAAGCTCCGTGTCCGCGTCATCAGTGCGCGCGCGGCGACGTTTGCGCTGCGTGGCCTTCTGTTGCTGCACATGTGAGAGCTGCTCCACAAGGCAGTGGCCATCAATGAGGCGATTTACAGTCGCAGGATCGAGCGCCATTTCAGCGCAATCCTTATCGCACGATAGCTCAACTGGCGCCAACCACGGTGACCCCATGAGCCCTTCCATGGTTGTGAATGTATCGTCAATTTTAAATGAGTCGCAGAAGATGATTTACACCGCCTTGTGAAACTTAATGAAATAGTGTCCTGTCCTGTCTCTAATAAGTGATCGTGTCCTCCTAGTTGAAGCCACCTTTTTTTATCTACTTGGTGACAATGAAGGTTAAATCTTTGTAAGGAAGTTTCTACGGTAGCCGATTTTGTATTTACATAAAAAGACACGATAGTTTGGCGGATCATGTGTGCACTCGTTTCACTAGTGTCGAGGTTTTACCGACTTGCGTTTGCCCGGTGGCTTTTCAGCTATGAGTATCGCAGTGATTGGAGTCCTTTTTCCGCAATGACGCCTTTGAGTTCAAAGTACGTTGGTCGCAGCTAATACCGGTTTGGTTAACAACTTTATGAGGTAAATGTGAGTGACCATTTATACTAGTTTATGTACATCAGGCAAATAGATGATTTATCCACAAATTTTCACACAGAGCTAGCGAAACGGTCAACCAATTTATGCTTTTTCTTAACACTATTAGTTTGTAGTGTCAAACCGAAAGCGTGAACGGGTTCACACAAAACTTGCGCACGGGAAGCACGCAGGAAGATGCAAAATTTTGGTGAACGACCGTTCATAATTTTTGTCTATACGAGTTTGACGTATGCAATACATCCAATAGCAGTAAAGAGGGATGCCGGTCGACCGGGTCATTTTACAATGACCAAGCCAACGCCGAATAAATTTGATTCAGCATTTGCAGGTGCTACTGCGCCGAAATCGGCGTATGCGCCTAAGGCCATGCCACACTAAGGCTGCACCTGTGTCATGGGTAGCGAACCTTAAAAGTTTGCCTGTCAGA
Organism: Plasmopara muralis; assembly: GCA_003676415.1. NCBI lineage: Eukaryota > Oomycota > Peronosporomycetes > Peronosporales > Peronosporaceae > Plasmopara > Plasmopara muralis. The sequence continues at coordinate 124,472 of RCHQ01000122.1, read as the reverse complement.
GAGCAAGGAAGGCTCTTTCAGTCCGCGGCGGGAAAAGAACGCCTAATGTTCTACTTTGATTGGTAATTTATAGTCATTTCTGCATTCGGGAAATATGAATGTCACCCACTAGAGTCGCGGAAACGCTTTAGATAATGAAAAAGCTGTCAAAACAACCTCATCGCCCGGGGACGCGCCTTTATATTATCAGTCTTAACGTCATGCTTACCGATCACGCGTAAGACCTCGCTAAAAAGAACGAGATGTGTGATGATTTCAAGGGGCAGAGACCCGACTTAGGATACCTTTCTTGTTGAGGTACCAGTGGAAAGAGCATACGCGGAGTATTACTCGGGTAAATACAGTAATCGGAGTCACTAAAGCTGTGGGTGGTGGGCTAAATGACGCGAACACCGCTACAAATTGCCGTCTTGTGAAAGGTCTGCTCACTTTCTGGACAACGGGTTTTACGGTGAAAAGAAGGACGTTCTGGATTAATACTTTCCGGCCGAACAAGGCCATGGCGTCGAGTAGATCGCTTACCTGATGCTCAGGTCGTAAGGGCTACTCTTAGTGTAAAATCTGTGAGAAGGAATCTAGTGGTTCCAGTGCGAGCCTACGGCGGCCATTCGCACCTTTGAAGTACCGTATTAAATTTCTTGAAGGGAGAATGAAAAAACATACCTTTTTTCAAACTAAATGGAAAAAATATATATTTAAATGGAAAAAATCTACCTTGAATTATACCTTTTCCACCAAGATGGAGAAAATCCACCAACGAAGTAAATTAGTAGTGAAAAATAAAAAAACAAAGAAATATACCTCACTAAAGAAAATTTACTTTTAAGCTGCGCATTACTGGTGCATCGACGCTTGATGTGTCCCGCTTGACCACATCGATAAACACTTTTTGGCGCGTCAACTTTAAATGGATTCGATTTGCTTCTTTTTGGGGTCGATTTTTCCTTTTGGACGGATTTGGTGGAAGATGCTCACTCTTTATCAGTACACTTTTTGTCACAAATGGCTTCACTTCGAATGCCTCATCGTAGGCAAGTTGATACGTTTTGGATCCTTAAATAACAATTTTGCACGTGACAGCTGATTTGAAAGCTTAAGAGCTGCTATGAGGTGTCGACATGCAGCATTCATATCCTTCACATAACCGCATGCGCATAACCACTGGTACTGTTTACCTCAACAGCATACTCCATTGGCTTGTGTGTTTTAATTTGAACCGACACAACAAACGATGCAGTTGATTTTGGACATACTTGAATTGTTTCTTGAACATTTTTTACATTGTAGTGATGCAACTGGCATAACCACACCCCATTGTTTGGTCTGTCCAGCAATTTTGAGCCACTTTGTAACAAGTCGATTTGAATCCGCGCCACCTCTCTATTTGCATTGCATCTTAACCATCTCTTCAAAGCACCCAAAAGATTGTATGCGGAAAATTACTACTTAAAGGTATAAATTCTCTATTTATTACTCTTAATTTTTGCCATTGTTGCAAAAATATTTATTGCTAAGTATATTTTTTTGTTTTGGAGGAGTACTTTTTCCATTTAATTTGAAAAAATATATATTCTTTCCATTATCCCTTTCTTGAATGAATTCCACTCGGCGTCTCGGGAACGCTAACGACGGGGGTGGTCCGGAAGTGTTGGGGAAATTTAATGACCACCACAATTCGGCTTTAGAGCCTTTCTAGGATCAGGCAATCTTTTGGATATCGCAAGCCGAAATCGACCCCCTTGGACGCGATAACGTTGCGTCCATGAGCTAAAGTGCATTTTTATGGACATCTCACTTCCAAAATTCCTCGGCTTCGACACAATGTCGAGCCAGGTGCTAATTTGCAATTTTAGTGAGGGTTTAGCTACGTCCCAGCGCGCCATGGCACACACCGTTGTTTATAACTTATGATCGCAGTGTCATTTGAGCAGTGTTTTCGCAACCGTCTTAAAGGCCTCTGCAAATTCTGCAAAGCAGTATAAACGCACCACTTGAAAAAAAATCTTGGCCACCTTTACTCTACATTTTGCTGAGTAGACCACTCCCAGCCTTGCATATACTTCATGAAGATTGGTGTCTCCTGCACAATCGAGTGTCCAGACCGCAGTTTCTTCGGGACAACTCGGACCCCAAAGAAAGATAGACTCTTTTGGCCATGTGGCCCATGCTCCTCACAGTCAAACCGATTGCTGCTCGTCTCAGCGTGAGGTCTTTAAGCTACGTCGACATCCTTCGTAGTGAGCTTCGATCGGCTGGCAGCTCAACGCGCACAGCCTTTTACGGTATGCGGCCACTCAGTCTAATGTGGTGGCCACGAACAATATCAGCCGCCGTACGGTGACCTGTACTCCCTTTACTAGCAAGGTGAAGCGTAAAAACAACGCTTTAAAGAGTTTCTAGCACATCTTAGGTCTCACGTCTTACGGTCGAAATACATCCGAAAATGGCTTTTAAAAAATACAAGGTGCGTTAATATTGTCTTGGGATAGTAGATGTTGTACGCCACTCCATGCCTTTTTAATAGCGTGAAAAGACGACGAACCGGTGTTTCTTCTAATAATATACCAAGCCAACCCCACTTTTTTGTTCTTCATCAGCACCACCGACACATATTAATCCCTTCTTCGCATTTGGCTAGAGGAGTCTGCTTATTTTAAGTGAAAACAATAGCGTCCCTTGCCCTAATTTTTATGTTCAGTCGACCGCTCGCGGACTCCAATAATATTTCCGTGAGGATGATCCAGTTCTAATCTAAAAGGAGTTTTCTGAGCCTCTCCTTACTTATTCCGAAAACATTTCACCTTAGAGATTAAGCGGAACTATATCATTCTTCTTTTACATAAAGGGGTGTAAATTCCGTAGATGCGTAGACTGCGTTGTTGAATGCAAACCCAACTAAGAAATCTTGTTGGCTTACAATTGTGGCGCCTCAGCTCATATAGTGGGTAGTGTGTCTTCTAGCACACGGCCGACTTTTTCCGACCGGTCATCTGTCTGTGGATGATCTGCTGTAGATAACAGTAAGCGGGTTCCCAATAGCTGGTCTTGTATTGTTAAGCGCAGCGGGTGTCTATCCAACACCATCGTGTCCGGAATTTTAAATTATATTGATAAACAGCTTCGCTGTCGTTTTCTTACTGGAGGATACCGAACGCACCATATTGCTTAGGCGGCAAACGAACATCACAGACCGCGTCGCCATTAACTTTCGGCAAGCCAAAAACATAAACGATATTTGTGGTCTTTCAACACTTTGCTGGTAAAGGCAGGCTCTGATGAGAGATCAACGAGTGAGAGGATAAACAAGCTCTCGTATGCTAGCCTAGTTATGGGACTACCAAAATGCTGTGGAGATCAAGAAAAACATTTTCTCTTGGATAGGAGCGTCATGTGTATCCGGAACTTTCTAGTACGTCAGATCTTGTCGCTCAGAACGATGAATTAAGCTGGAGCTGCTAGATAAACTCTGAAGTGGAGCAAATTCTTTACCGATGACACTACGATTGCTGTCGAAAAAATCAGCCACTTGACTTTGACCTATTTGCTGCGATAAGAAATCGCATAAAAGGCTATAAAATTCGCAGTTTTCACGATTTTTTTTTGCAATAAAGCTTCCAATTATGCTGGAATGGGCCGACGCATTATCTGGTCTGCACAAACGCGCATCCGCAAACACATTGAATTCGCCAGGCTTGTAATTAACGCGAAGGTTCTATTCCACAAAAAAATGGCAGCGATCTTGTTATTTTTGGGCGTCCTCAGGGGTGCATTATATGAGTAAACCACAAACAACTTGAGCCTAAATGACGCACTCAAAACTTAATATGTGTACATCATCTCAAGTAAATTCTTATCTTGAACGGTAGCTTTTGGCAGCTTGGGCTACCTGGACTAGAGTGAGATGACTCGCTTACGTCCGTTCTCATCGAATGCAATAATGATCAGCCAATGGCATAGTTGGAAGCGGCACAAACGACGCTAAACGGCTTTATTTCACCCGGCAGAGCTAGGACTGTACCTTTTGAAAATTTCTAACGATGCCATCAAAAGCATCCAAGTCCTGACTCTCCTAGCACCACTCATTGCTTCGGTTAATTACCTTATGAAGACTTTACGAGACCCGCATAACCAGCACTAAAATTGTGCAAGTAATAAGCTAGATGTAGTCACTTCGTCAGACCTTTTATAATAATAGCGCAGGCTCGTCTAAATATACCTTCACTTTTTTTAGGCTTGCTTCAAAGTCATGGCTGTTCAAAAAGCAGCCAAAGACTTTAAGTTTTTCTGCCAAAAATACGTATTGGCATAAGCTTATTTGGTCCTCATGACCTCGAAATTTTAACTAAGATGGATGATACGGGCCTCCGGTTTTGATTTATCTTCTTCAAAGCGGCTGTGGACGAAGATATCGTCAAAATATGCCGAAGCAAAACCCGTGATGGTCAAATATTTGTGCGGCCAAGGAGTTGAGCGCTTTCGAAGTGCTTAAGAATCCTGTGGCATTCTTAATCACTCTCATGTCAACCCACTAGGCGTACTAATCACGGTGCTATACATATGGCTTACTCCTTCAGATTTGTTTGTGTCCATCTACCAGATGCAGTGCATTGTACAGCGTACACTCGAACATGCTACTTTATTGGAATGTTGCTTGCTAGGGTATTGCTACAGTTTTAGGCTTAATATAAGCATATAGTTGTCGCCAATTTCGATTCGAATTTGCAACACAGAATGTTCCTGACAAGCTTCAATTTCGTATCACGCCATTCTTCGCGTTTTTGGAAAAGAAGACATCAACAAGCTCACACTACTTACTTAGTAATGACCATTGCCTGGTGATACATTATAAATTTCTGGTATAAAGTCAATTTTGTGCCAACTCTGCTTCCGGTGAGACATTTTACTTAATGAAGGTTCTACTGGAATTGGGGGATGTTGTAGGAATTTTCAGTCAAAGCGCAACATACACTGTCGGTAAGTCTGATGTAAGACATCGTTTTCAAAACAAAGAATAAGTCTATATTTTTAATTGGAGTTTCCATCGTCCTCTAGAAATATCACCGCTGAGATAATTTCAGCGTTTAATTCCGCCAACTTCTTGTAGCTTTGAGCTCTTTGAGGTCAAAAGAGATTTGAACTTTCATTCTCTAGAATTGCCTTGACACAACAGCCAGCTGGACTTTCATTTATTCTCATTGCTTTAATCTGATGTCTTGGATTAGCAATATGATTAGCGTACGTTACGGAGTCATTTATGACTCCAGGAATTGATATACTCATTTTTCTCTAGCGAAGCTTTTTGGCGCTCTTTTTCTCATTTTACCTGTAGACCTATTAGATCAGCGGAATTATTTTTATTATAATTTCCTTTAATAAACCTCACGATGTAATTACCAGTATGGTGGCTGTCGTACACCAGATGTCATAATTTAAGCTCTTATTACAACCGCTCGACTTTATACAAAAATCTGTTTTAGACTGTATGTGCTTAAACTGTCTCAATACGATTGTGCTCATCTGAGCTCCCGCAGAGTGAAATATGTTCTTCTGCCTCATGTATCAAAAGGCAGCGCCTAAGATGCCTTGCACCTAGACGTCACAGCGGGTATTTAGCCAGCACTGTCCACGAAAGCTTTACTCACGCTAACTCCACGTGCATCTCCAGAACCACGCCCTTTATGCCTTGGCCTCCAGCCAATTATACCTTGTATGGTATGCAGCAGACGCTGCTCACGACGTGTGATGCTCAAACGCACCGGTTTGACCGTGATGTCGTGGTCTACAGCTAATCAAATTTTGGATAGCAGCCGACCTCTAAGAACTTTACTCATAACCTAACGCACCACTCCGCCTGCATTGATAGGACCTCGCCCTTGATGCCTTGGCTGGAAGTCAGCCACGCCGTTCACGGCATACTACAAGCCCTATCTTCCACGAGCACTGATCAATGTATTATATACTACTCCACGCACAGTAAGTGGGCTATCCTGCATTGGCCTAGAGCACACATGATATGCAGCGAGTGCTGTGTCATACAAGCACCTTATATGCCACCCCGCACGCGGTAATAGAGCCTTAGCTGAACTGTCTTGGTTTGACGTTAGCCACGCTATCATTGACATTCATCAAAAGATGCATACTCTGAGCGTCGCTCAGTGCTGAATGAGCCACTTAACGCTACGAACGCTTGTTTATTTTTAACGCTTGAATCCCCACCACGTTTACCGGTTCGGTATAGTGTAGCGCTTCTCTTGAAGAGAGCGATTTATGACTTGCCAAAGCTTCACTAAAAACGAAGCGTTTTCTTGCGGAGCCTCAGCCATGCCATACCCAGGAAAAGGTCACAGGTCCAATACCAAGCAGCGTTCGGCGCTAGCAATGCTAAAATGGTTCACACCCAAATTTACGATATCAAGGCCCTTGGTCTTGTCGCTAACCAAACAGTGACAACGTCATGTCTGTGCTCTACAGCTTTCGTATATGGCTGACCCTATTCGACAATAAAGCACCGATAGCAATAGGCGGACGCCCGGAGTTAAAGACGATTGCCTTCAAAAGCAGCACATTAGGATTATAAGATCGATACGTGGCATATTGCTATTGAGTTCGTTGAAACTTGGACCTTTAGACCATCAATTCTTCTTAAAGCTCAACAGGACTCAAAATTAGACCACCCTGCGCTTACTGGGTGTTGCCACACAGTTTAAATTTCTGCTTACTGCACTCTGGTGCGCTTGGCGCAAAAAAACATGTTACATGCAGTTGGCGAGTATCTCCACATGATGTAGTACACCACACAAAAGGCAATACAAGCCTCCCCTTAATCGTGCCGGCCTGAAACCTAAGTCGACATTGAGAGCCAACTTAACGGACTCCTTAAAATAGGTCGGGTTGAACACGAACACTTTCGTCTCGTGCGCCATCTGTTCATGAAGACAATGACCGCAACCCTCAGAGAGAGAATGTCATTCAGCACAATTTGTGACTCCAAGACAAAATCCACCAACATTTTCTTGTCTTGGAGGGCTACAAGAATGCATGGCCATACATGGTAGGCATAATTGGGTGGCGGATTGACTTGCGACAGCTGACACTTCAGCTAATTCTAAATAGCCGCTGTGGAAGAGGCATTGCATGTCTTCTACCTAGCTTTGAGATGGCAAGAGCAACTTTGTTTCGCTTCATCCGCGTTAGCATGATCTCTGCCAGAGTGCAAATCTCTTTCGCTTCTTTTCATTAAAGGTCTTGATACTCACTGATCGCGTCGGGCCTTTGTGCAATCAAATGTTGCACCCCCTTGGACTCAGCCGAGATTGTCGAACGTCTTATACAAATGAACATTGTGTTTTATTCTAAGATAAGGTGACTGACGTATAGATTGACCGCAAGTAATATCAGGTGATGCAGGACTGGCATAGGTATATGCTTAAGTATCTGATCTTTGTCCATACTTAAAATCAATATGAGTCGCGGATCGCTATCTGCTTGACTTTGACGTAATGCGCTTATATCTCCAAAAATGAGCTTAGAATTACCAATTCAACCCATGGAAGGTTTACAATCACAATAAGCAGTATTTATCAGACTATTTACTACTTGTTTGTTAGCTCATGTGTACTAAGTATTGCCCTCTTATAGATGCAAAAAGCATCATATGACTTGGAACTACGACCAACTATAGCGACACGAGATTTGTGTGGACTCGCAAAGCACCGCAAAAACAATAACAATAGGAAATATAGTTCTGAAACGTGATATTATTTCCCTACAAATCGGTCGCTTTTATCGTGATCTCCGCCAGCCCAAGCAAAGCTAATGGATCTGTAATTGACGCCATGAAGCTATGGACTACACCCCACTTTAAAATCCCGCCATCCATGCCTGCACCCAAAGAGATTCCACTCACTAACTAGATGTGCCATGATATGTTTCGGCTTTTGCTGGTAACAATAATCAGCCTTTTTGTAGCAGTTATGTAGCCAAGGCGATATATTTATACACTTTATTTAGGGATTTTTTTTTATTATTGCCTGTTAATATATAACATGTAGAGTCGCTCTTTTTTCATTTACCGTTACAGGACTGCAGCGGTAAATACTTCTCAGTAAATTATCGCATGTAGTATTACGGCTTACGTTGCTCCAAGAGGCAGGCCTCATACCCTAATACTCGAAAGCCGGATAACGCGTGCACGTCGATCCTTCATTTATGGCGTCCATAGCGGCCAACGGGACGATCAAGCTGGGTGAGCTGCCGGCGCTAGAAGACGTGCCCCCGAATGAGCGCATGCGGCTCTTCCGCCAAAAACTCAAGCTCTGTTGTGTACTGTACGATTTTTCCGATATGCGAAAGCACGTGCGTGAGAAGGAGGCCAAACGCAACGCACTGTTGCAGATTGTCGAATATATATCAGCAGGCAAAGTGGCTTGGGACGCCTCCGTGGTAGCAGATTTGCTCGAATGTGTGGGATCAAATATCTTTCGCCACTTAGGGCGCAGTTCCAATACATTGATGGCTAGCGCTAATGGCGGCGCGGAAGGTTGAATACTAGACACTTTTCTTCTCTCTTGATACTTGTTGCACTAATCTACCTACTACTTCTTCTCTTCCAGCTGGACCAGAGGACGATGAGCCAATGTTAGAGCCTTCTTGGCCGCATATGCAATTAGTGTACGAGATTTTGTTGCGCTTTGTGTTGTCGAAAGAGGTCGACTCCAGGACGGCCAAGGAATACTTTAGCAAAAAGTTCATGATCAGGCTGCTAAATTTGTTTGATTCCGAGGATCCGAGGGAGAGGGACTACTTAAAGGCAGCGTCAATAATCTTGAGCTCGATTGTCGAGGCGTTTAGCTGATTGACGTCTGTTTTGCTAATCACAGACGATTCTCCACCGCATTTACGGCAAGTCGATGGCACTTCGCTCGTTCATTCGCCGCTCGATCAACGACATGTTCTACACTTTTGTGTACGAAACGGAATCGTTGCAGGGGGTGGGTGAGTTACTGGAAATTTTAGGAAGGTTTGTATTAGTCGTCATCACTATTCGATCAAGTTTCCTATTCGGCTAACGTGCATCTGACTCTTTCTTCGTGTCGCTCATTTGGCTGCAGTATCATCAATGGTTTCGCACTTCCACTTAAACCGGAGCACCAGAATTTCTTAGAACGCGCCCTGATCCCGCTTCACACGGCACGTGAATCGCGCTCAAGAGTTTCTGTGATTCTTGTCGTCGAATATTCTAATACTTGCTATATCGTGTCTTTCGACAGGCTGGAAACCTTGCCATGTTTCACCAGCAGCTAGCCTATTGCACGACGCAATTTGTCGAAAAAGACCCACAGACTGCCGAGTCGATTATCATGGGGTTGCTTAAGTACTGGCCAGTTACTGCGAGTGCAAAAGAGGTTTGTTCGTCTCGTGGCTTTTTATCAGATTCGTATCCGATCCGTGACATTCATTCACTCTGTTGTGCATAGATTTTATTTTTAAATGAGCTCGAGGAGATCATAGAAATGATACAGATGGAACAGTTTGCGGTGGTCATGCGGCCCTTGTTTCTGCGGGTATCGCAGGCCGTGTGCAGCAGCCACTTTCAAGTCTCTCAACGGGCGTTATATTTATGGAATAATGAGGCTCTCGTGCGGCTCGTTAGTGCGCGGCGTGCTGAGATCTTGCCGCTGATTTTTGGAGCGATGTACCGCAATTGTGAAAATCACTGGCACAGTACGGTGCAGACATTAACATACAACGTGCTTAAACTCTTTATGGAAATGGACTCGCAGCTCTTTGATCAGTGTTCGGCGCAATTTGAGGAACGGGAAGGAAGGTGAGCTGTTTTTGGTGTTATATAAGGTACTTGATGTCCTGCTGACAATTGCAATTGTGCCATTTTGCTCATGTACCAAGGGTGCAACAGACGACGGAACAGCGCCGACTTAAGTGGACAGCTTTAGAACGCCGCTTGCAGGTGCAAAAGACAATGTGACGGAAGGGCAACACCGCTTTTGATCGTTGGTGCGACCACCAAATGGTGACAATTCCACAATTCACGCGATATTCACCTGGCGGACGCAAAAATAGAAGTTTTTTACGCCGTGAAGAGCCCCGTCTTACAGTGATAGGCAGGTTGATCGAGGAGGACAATTTTGATGTTGGAGATGGACGCTTTGTAGTTAGCTACGCACCTCAACTCTTGTTGTCGTTTGGTCACGGCTTTCATATTTTCACGTAAGGGAATATTGTACGCTTGATTTGTAACCTCATATTAAAAATCAATTGTAAGGAAACATCATGTTTGACAAGTCGATTAATGAGGTTGTATTCTATTGGACTGCAACGATGTCCCGGTATACTTTATCGTATACAGCTATTGCTCTTGTAGCAACCCTCTCTTAGCCGATTATCTTCAAACCTGGGGTGTGTGGTCCTCATTATCTCCCCCTCCGAGACCGCTTCATTTTTGCTTTCGGTCGCAATTCAAGCCTCAGTTTCAAGAAAAGGAGTTACCAAAAATGCTGGCTCGGGTCGGACTTAGCGCTCTCCGCGGTGCTCGTTCACTAGCAACCGACGCCAAGAAGGCGACAGGATCAGTAGGCCAGATCACCCAGATTATTGGTGCCGTTGTGGATGTGCAATTTAAGGACAACTTGCCGCCCATTTTGAACGCCCTGGAGATCAAAACCCAGGACAATACGCGTATTGTGCTTGAAGTTGCTCAGCACTTGGGTGAGAACACAGTGCGTACCATTGCCATGGAAGGCACGGATGGTCTCGTCCGTGGTCAGGAGTGCGAGGATACTGGCAACCCCATTATGGTACGTTAGCAAAGTGAAATGTGGGCTTAAGTTGACGGCTTGTAGACCGTGATCAATATTTAGTGCTAAAGAATGTTGGATGGATAGGTTCCTGTGGGTCCAGAGACACTTGGTCGGATCATGAACGTGATTGGCGAGTCCGTGGACGAGCGTGGACCGATTAATGCTAAGCGGTACGCTCCGATCCACACGTCGGCTCCTCTGCTAACCGAGCAAGGTTCGGGTGCCGAGATCCTCGTGACAGGCATGAAAGTTGTAGATCTACTGGCTCCGTACGCGAAAGGCGGTAAAATTGGTCTCTTTGGTGGTGCCGGTGTTGGTAAAACCGTCGTCATCATGGAATTGATTAACAATGTGGCCAATAATCACGGTGGTGTGTCAGTCTTTGCGGGCGTGGGTGAACGTACGCGTGAGGGTAACGATCTGTATTATGAAATGATCGAATCGGGTGTCATTAAGATCAACGACGATGGCACAACGACTGGTTCGAAGGCTGCACTTGTGTATGGTCAGATGAACGAGCCCCCTGGCGCTCGTGCCCGTGTGGGTCTTACTGGTCTCACTGTTGCTGAGTATTTCCGTGACGTCGAAGGCCAGGACGTGCTTCTCTTTGTCGACAACATTTTCCGTTTCACGCAAGCGTGTTCGGAAGTATCGGCTTTGTTAGGCCGTATTCCGTCGGCTGTGGGATACCAACCCACGCTTGCAACGGATTTGGGTGCGCTTCAAGAGCGTATTACGTCCACGAAAAAGGGTTCAATTACTTCGGTACAAGCCATTTATGTACCAGCCGATGACTTGACCGATCCGGCGCCGGCCACAACCTTTTCTCACTTGGACGCCACGACTGTGCTGTCGCGTCAAATTTCAGAGCTCGGAATTTATCCGGCTGTGGACCCTCTGGACTCCAAGTCGCGTATGCTTGACCCTCGTATTATCGGTCAGGAACACTACGATGTTGCCCGCGCGACGCAAAAATTGCTGCAGGATTACAAGGGCCTTCAGGATATTATTGCCATTCTTGGAATGGATGAGCTTTCGGAAGATGACAAACTCACGGTTGCTCGTGCGCGTAAGGTGCAAAAATTTATGTCGCAGCCATTGCACGTTGCTGAGGTGTTTACGGGTAAGGCTGGTAAATTCGTGCCACTGCAAGACACGATCTCGTCGTTCAAGGACATCATTGCTGGTAACTATGACGACCTCCCCGAGGCTGCGTTTTATATGGTTGGCGGAATTGAAGAGGTCAAGACGAAGGCAGCGGATTTGGCGGCTGAACTCGACGAATAATTGACGCGGTTTGAATTGCAGAGCGGAACTTGGGCCATCCAACCCTCTTTTGACATGAAATGCAACGTCTTTTGCGCAGAGTCTAAGAGTTGGACGAGGAAAGACACTAAAGAAACTCGAGCAGGTCTTTGAGTTTGTAATTTGACTTCGCTCTTATATTTTTTCTGTGTTTTACTGTGTAACTTGTGACTTTTACTATATAACCACCCTTTGGATCTTGTGGGTTTGATTAAATAAAGCACTTAAGATTAAAAGAAGAGGTGCTTCCTTAAAAGTGATAATTAGAGAATGAACACAGATTTAAAGCGTCTACTGTTTTCGGTTATGATCCTCATGACTAAAGCGCATTCCAGAGAAATTCGCCTAGCCAGTCACTTCTAATTCTCATCGTACTCAAAGTCCTCATCAAAGTCCTCAACGTCGTCCTCGTCCTCGTCCTCGTCCTCGTCCTCGTCCTCGTCTTCGTCATCATAGTCGTTCTCCTCCAGTTCCGCGGCCGCAATGATTTCTTCATCAATTGCGCTCCACTGCTCAGGTGTAGGCTCTGGATACCGCGACAAGTACGGCAACAAGGCAAGTTGACGCGACACTTTGATTGCTTGTGAAAGTCTGCGCTGTTGCTTGGCTGTCAAGCCCGTAAATCGACGTGGCCGAATACGGCCCGTGGGTGAAATGAAGAGACGCAATAAGTCCACATCAAGGGCCATTTCCACAACATCTGGGTGATTAGCAGCCACAAAACACTTCCACGGTTTGGTCTTGTCTTTTTGAAAAGGTTTCCTCTTCTCGGCAGGCAACATCCAATTTAACATTTCTGGAGAATATCTGCAGCAATCACAACAATGTCACGTTCCTCTATCCACAATATTACATAGACTTTTAATAAACAACTCACGCCATGCCCTGATCCCAATTATGAAACGAATCCGGAGCATCCTCGTCTTCACTAGCGCCAATTTGACTTTCCGCGAGGCTCAAGGATACGTCGTATTCAGGCATTTCAACATACAAACGATCATCTTCGCCGTGCGGAGACATGACATCAATTTCGCTGTCTTCATCGTAACCTCGCTCCTCCTGATCCCACTCAGCGACCTCCCGCTCAAATTTTCTAGCCCATTCAGCCGAACTCAGCTGAACATTCTTGTCCTCGTCTTCATCTTCGTCTTCATCCTCGTTGTCTTCATCTCCGTCCTCGTCTACTACCTCGTTTTCTTCATCCCCGTCCTCGTCTTCGTCTTCGTCCTCGTCTTCGCCCTCGTCTTCGTCGTCGTCGTCGTCTTCAAATTCCAACTCTTTTGAAAAAAACATCGTGTCCTCTTTAAGCTGCTTGCTCAGATACTTGATCTCTTCAGATAATTCCGTCGGATACTCTTCTTCTACCACCTTGTCAAACGTCGATTTTTTCTTAAACTCTGCAGAAAATCCTTGAGCATTGGCCACAAAGGTCTAGCACGAGCAAACGCACCTTTTTTGCCATATTTTTTGCCTCTTGAAGCCAGTGAGCGCACACTACCAATTTGAAATGAGACGTCAGTACACACAGCCCAAGATCGTGGAGCCTGCGCAGCTATTCTTGCACTTGGCTCGACACGCCGCCCGAAAGCTAGAACGAAGACAAAAGAATAAAATTGTCACACTTTAATATGGACATCATCACATTGCCACGTACCAGTAATCGCCGACGCACACGGACGAAGCCACACGCGTAGCATCAATCCACTCGAGGGTCTGCTTCTGTGGTTGACGATGGAGCTGTGCACGCAATTTAATGTGGACCCCACAACACACGAATGAATGGTTAAAGGAGCAGAATTCTAAAAAAATAGACAATAGCTTAAGAAAATTCGATCATGAGGAATAAAGCAATGAGGATATGCCTATAACAAACACGGGAGCCCATCATCTAAATGCAATCGCCGTTCATAAGCTTCATGAAAAACCCTATCTTCCTGCGTGCTGCCGTTTACTCGCTTGGCGAGGAGTTGTTGTGATGTATTGCAAAAGCCAAGAGATGCATACCACTGAACCAGATCCGCCAGACTAAAAGCGTGCACAATCTTCGAGTACCTAATATCCGAGCCTCCAAGTACATATGCAGTCCCTTTTCCTTCTTTCTTCACTGCGCAATCATTTGCCTTATCGCTTATTCAACTCGTTGTTCAATCCTTGCTATTGAAATTGCACGACTACCACACGATGCCACTAGGCCGTAGACGAAGGAGTCTTAGACGCTGCCATCAACTCTATTTTTCGCCACTTCTTCTGTTCTTTGCTCTTAATGTCCCCCATAGCTTGTTCCTTTAGCGAGTAATCTTTCGCACACTGGTCGTAAAGTGCCATGTCATAATCCATGTATAACTTAAGCACATTCTATTTTGCAAAAATCAGCAACGCAAATACAAAAAAAATTCAAGCACAAACCAACAAACCTGAGCAAGTCCTTCAACTGTCGTGTTCCAATGTCCCAGTGAATTTCTATGCAGCGGACCGTAAATAATGGGCAGAATCAAGTGCGCGTGTTGTTTACTCAAGCATCCATTGTTCACCAAGTGCTCATTGTTCCACAAAAAAAGCGACCGTTCTGAAACTTGAAAGTGCTGACTACCAAGCCACTTGGCCAAGCCATTGAAAAGTGTCTTGTGCACTTGTTGCAATTGTTCCGAGCCCATAAGCTCGAGAATCTCTTCCAATTCATTCAGGAAAATCACCTGTTTCGACGAGCACGACCATGGCCAGAATTTGATAATGCCTCGAATAATGGGCACAGCTGTCTCCGGATCCTTCTCCACATATTGCGTGATGCAATAGGAGAGTTGCTGGTGGTACATGGAAACACACTTTGGTTTGTGCAGTGGCACCAATGCACGAATGAGAAATTGTAAATGTTCTGCTTTCAGCGGCATGGCAAACCCATTAATGATACTCCCAAGAATCTCCAAAAGTTCGCCAATGCCATTGTGTCGCTCCGTCTCGTACACAAATCGATAAAAGATGTTGCTGATGGCTTTGCGAATAAAAGATCGATGCGACATGAATTTGCCATAGATACGATGTAGGATTGTCTTGAGGTAATCCCGTTCGCGCGGGTCCTCACTATCGAATAGTTCGATGACAGCCAAACAAAATTTTTGATCCACGTACTTCTTGGCGACTTTCGCATTCACTTCGCCCGATACGATAAACCGCAAGAAAAATTCATACACCACTTGAAGATGGGGCCACGAAGCTTCTAGCACAGGTTCGTCTTCTTCAGGGTCAAAATCCTCTGTTTGCGGAGGCAACGCACGGCAAATATTTACCGACACCATTGCCATAATATCCGGCATGAGTGTTTCTGTAAAAATCTTTTGACCACCGGGATTGTTTACGTAATCAACAAGTTCCAAGAGCGTTTGACGTTTCAGATCCTTGCCACTGATGGGAATAAGTAAACAACACAATCGTTTATATTGTCATGATGATACTAAAATCCAGCTATAAAATCCACGTACCGCTTATCCGAAGTCGGGTCGTCAAAATTGAAAAGAACAGAGCAGAGCTCGAGTTTCTGCTGAAACAGCGCCTCTCGTCGCTGCAACGATGTGTCTTTGAGGTGTGGCAGGTCTTTGAGTGCCTGAATCTTTTGGTTGCGCACCATAAAAGAGCGACGGCGCTCCCGCTTTGGCAGCGACACGTCTGAACGAGCGACCTCACCAACAGGCGAGCCGACGCCACCTCCATTTGCGCCTTTGGGGACTCCGTCTATGTCCATTCGGTCGGGTGATTGAGCACCTAAGTGCTCGCCGTTGTTGCTAAGCTTTCGTTTCACTGTTTGCAACATTCCCTTCATTGCTTAGTTTGCCCGCCAGTGTTTAGTCGGGCTTAATCACCCAGCGGACTTAAATCAAACAAATCAGATTGACGTCTTTGTCACAAGCCTATGACAAAACACAGGCAATGCAATAAGAATGTTGGTACAATCGGGATGCCACTTGTGCCACTATGATGCGTCTTTGACAAAATTCTTTTTTTAAGTGGCAAAAAGCGAAGGAGGAGGCAAGTCTCCTACTGGGCTCGAAGAGAAAGACATAGGGAGCTTATAGGCACAAACACGTACGCTGATAAGTAATTGCAAACTTCAAAAGCGACTGGCGTCTAGTAACTGCGTGGAGACTCGTCTCCTTCAACTCTGCGGCCGTCCGCTGGTTCCCTCAGTCGCGTTTTCTTCCCTTTTCCTCCCCCCTCCACGCACATAATATTTACATTTCTAGTCACTCCCCGTCTATCACGATATAATGCATACGAAGGCGCAGATGATTGCTATTGACGGGATGAGCGCAAAATGATATGGTTCAGTTCTAGGTTAATTTAACTCCAATCGACGCATGGAACGCGAGCTGACGCGGCGCTGCCGACACAATGTGCGCGTAGCCGAATTTGTGGCATTGCATGCTAGCAGCACCATCCAGACTGGTGGCGATGCAAAAAAGAGCCTGGACCATAATCTACCGCTCTTTTCAGGCTATGTGGAGGTTCTGTATGCACGCACGACTTGGTTGGCAGTGCGTATCGACATTTGGATGCATAAAAACGCTTGTTATCGTCAAGGTTCGGGAAATGACAGCAAAGATTTTTGTTTTCCTTATATTTTAAATAATTTTATATCATTTATAACCGTTGTTGTAGTCAAGTCCTTGAGTGTCTATATGCATCAGAACGAAGATGGAAGAAAAGTTGCTGTAACAAGCGGAAGTAAACTCATTGCGTTGCAAAAAAAAGAACAAGTTGCTCTATGTATGGAAAATCGAGGTAAAATGCCAGTGTTGACAAGCGACGAGTTGACAAGAATGTTGGAAAACGTCATCATGCAACTCATAATTGCATTCCGTGAAGCACAAGTGCAGGTGGGGTATTTGTCGAAGTAAAGTGGGTAGGCGTAGTGACCTTGCAGTCTAATGACGTTAATGTATCGCTATGGGTTCAGGTGTTGGAGACACTGGCGTCTCAGCGAGCAAAGTTTGAGTTCGAGATTTTGCAACATTACACTGATCTGGAATTATTGGTACTAAGTAGTTGTGAGGATACTGGTAATTTTGTCTTGTTTGCGTTGCCAGTATTCGAAGAAAAATTACAGTGGGTTATAGAATTTTTGCGTGAGACAACGGAAAATTTCGATATGGTGTACATACCTAATGGATTCCGCTCTCCGAACTTTTCGGAATCAACGCATAATGTGACGCTGTTTATTGGATATCCGATCGAAGAGGAAAGTGTGTCTAGTGATGCGTGGCCACTTTTTATTGAGTGGCCGGCACGAATGGTCCTGTCGAGCCAAGTGACGCAATCTTTGCCATCGAGTAAGACGCAGTCTTCTGTAGAGGTTATTACGTTATGCCAAAAGGTGGAAACTCGTCGTTCTTCGCTGTGTTTTTACTATTATTAAGTTGCGAAAGTGTATTTGTAGATGATTTTACAACAATGGAGACGACGCAAAGATTTTATTGCTGAAATGCGTCGCCATGTTATAGGTAAGCAGGCTTGGAACGTGAAAAAAAGCAGGCTGAAAGCTCACACTTTTTTTAGTGTTAGAGTACGATGCTGTGGACTTTTCACAAGTATTTTTTATGCTACAAGAGCAGCGAAATGAGCAAGCACCACTGCGTATAATTGTGTTGCGGCTGCAATTTACTGTAGCGTATTTTCTTACGAATTGCACGAGCAACTTGCAGGTGACATTGCTTGACGGTCAAGCGGGTAAAAACCCCGTGACGATAGCGCTTGGTGCCTCCAGCACCAGTCTCGACCCCAATATCAGTATAGACAGTCAACTATGCGTCGTTCAATTCCTTGAATTGATACGACAGATTTTGCTAGAAAAATTTGATTTAGATTGAGGAATGCTACCAATGTCGCGATTGTCAAGCACCCTGTAAACGCTGTTTTTGCATTCTCGAGAAAGCTTTCGGGAATCGCTTGAATTCTGCCAGGGCTTTCATTACAACGCAATCGATCGCACGTCTTTATTGCACCTTAAATTTCCTGCTTTTGCGTTTTGCTTGTCGACTGCTTTCTTTCTTGTTGCCAAATTCAACCTCATTGCCAAATTTATGCACCTTTGCAGCTTGCAATTAAGATACACTGTCATAATCGCAATTGCCAAGTTGCGTCTTCTCGAAGCTATTTTTTTTAGCGTTTCCGATCCTGTACTTTATCATGCGCAAAGCCCTTCTTACACTAGAAGACGAGCAGTATCTTACTCTGCTGGAAGCTCGTCGTGATCACGACTTTACGACTGCACCGTTGGTCTCGTGTTTTCGAGTATTGGCCCTTTTTTCCTACGAAGATCTGGAGGGTCAAAGTGACAAATTTGTCATTGGTGCCAATGCGGAATGTGCCAATATCGGAGGTGCCACTTGTGCCGAACGTGCCGCCATGGCGCAACTGCAACTGTTGCCTGTTCGTCACGTGCGCAAAATTTATATTGTATCGGACTCTTCGCAATGTTTGACACCTGGCACGCTCTGTCGCGAGTTTTTACTCTCGAGTCCGTTAATTGACCACCACACGCCCTTTGTGTTACGTGGTACAAAGTGCGACCCTTGCGTCACGACATTGGCCGAGTTGTATCCATTTCCATCATTGTACGACCGAGTGCCACGCTCTCAAGTGTTGCAGTGTGGCCAAACCTTTGTATCACGATTTGCCACGACACTGCAACGAGAAAAAGAGGAAAAAGTGACAGCTTTTGTCAAATTGCAACTTTCACTTATGACACCAGATGAACAAAATGTGTATGTCAAAGCCTTGGCAGCAACTGGAAAGGATGCACGTGATGATCTTTTCCCGTTGCGATACGCTGCAGGAACGGCGTTTTCGGATGGAGAAGTGCGAGTTACGTGGCAACACAAGACGCTCGAGTACGGTAGTTCCCTAGATGCTGTTTCCAAGCTCATTTCATTCGTCGAAGCGAAATCAGACTCGGTGAGGCCTCAATTTTTGCTACAATTGGACCAATTTGGCATTCTTCATGCCCCATTTGCACGTGCACGAGCGTACTTCTTCGAGTTTGGTTTCGTCAAAGTACCAGTGTTGGTTCACGATGAAAAGGGAGCGCTTCACCGTGTTCCCATTGGTCTTCTTGTGGTTGAGTCACCATATTGCATAGTCGCTTCCACAGACAGTAGAAATAAAGATCAAACTACGAACTGATTCCAGGTACCAACTCATGTAAATTTACGCATTTTAGAGTTGCCTGCAAAGCAGGTAGTGATTAAAAAAAAATCGACCAGTTGAAGTCATGATGCTGTTACCATCGCTCCTCTCAATTGCACTACAATGCGACTTAAGAAAATGTAATTTAGAATAGTCTTGTCGTGCAAAATTAAAAAAAAGGGAGTGTCTTCGATGAACATTCCACTCATTTATGTGCATCCTTTTTAGCCAATACCATGCGCAAACCTTTGTCCAAGCTGTTAATTAGACGACCAATGACCAAGTCCGCTAGAATCAGCTTTCGCGATGTTTGCATCATGTGCTAAATACATTCTTTGATGCGATAGAGCATCGTGTCTCTCCCTGTTTAACACTCCTCCTTGTGATCGCGTCACACGTACCACAGCTTGTGTAATCTTACGATGTCCGCATATCGGTGAGCTTGTGCTACGCACATGCGCTTGGACTGAACGTAACACGACTCTAGGATGCAGCGGTGAGTAAAGTCCTTGACGAAGTTGAAGCGCACATCGACGTGTGTCTTGCGCTTGGTGACAAAGCCTCATCTTTAAAGCAGCTTGCTTGTCAGCAACGAGATATTTTACCACTGAACCAACGGCGCTTGCTCCGATCGAAGGGATACTTTTCAGCCTAAGCAATTTGCATTGCTTGTTGAGCAATGCAAATTAAATGCATATTACTGCCTATTTTGCAGTAATATGCATCTCACATCTTGTTCTCGTCAGCAAACTGCTTATCACTGACATTATTAACCTTCTCAGATATCAAGCGCTGTTATTTTGACCAGCGTGAGTCAATGACCTGTATATTTCTATTGCTGCTACAATTTCAGCCCCCATCGTCGAAATTGATACACCTCCTTGATTTTTTGCGACCCGGCTTTTCTGCTTTCAGATGAGAGGTACATTACCATAGTAAGAGAGTTTCTGTCGTCCTTGTCCGCAGCAAAGTCGGCATCGGTGTAGGACTCTAGCGTAACCTATTAGTTGCCCTGAGTAGTTTAATGTATCTTGAGGTGCAAGCCTTTACTTTTAACGTGGTATCGCGCGATTTTCCTGGCAAGTATTTGTCCTTTTGCTTTTCTGACCAAAAAAGCGATGTCTGGACGCATTCATTGTGGGGTCCCTCGCATTCTATCGACCAGCGATTGAAGCGAACAAATTGTTGGCATATGGGATTCCGCGCTCACCTTAAGCAGTATATTTTCGTTTGTGACTTCGTCGTAGCAGTCTTTACCGATAGGCGTACGCGTCGGATTTGCCGATGCTATGCCGTTTTTGTGTAACAGTTTACCAATAGCCTCCTGATCGAGACTTATGTTTGCAAATTGAGGAACTTGACTACAAAACCAATAAATTTCGACAATGGTCTACGATAATGGGAGCCATCGGAGCGAAAAATCGCCTTTCCGCTGCACCTTTAGCTGCTGTGATGAGAATATAATTGTTGTAGACACCACTATTGTTAGGCATTTGCTGTGTGTCACGCTTAAAGTACAGAAAAATGTCGCTGATGTACGGATTGATGCTTGCTTCCGTTAGTCTCGCGTGTAACAGCTGACTCCATAGTGGTGCCGCCGCCTTTACCCATACAGGCTCCTCTTCTGCGCAAGCTCGACTCTGCTCGTATTGGTGTCTTAAGATGTCCGCCTCCCATCTTCGTTCCAATTGGTGCATGTAGCAAAATCTCAGGGTCTCCTTTTTATCAGCCCTAAAACAGGCATTTGAAATGCCGCCATGCTTTGACGGCATCCTCCACGTCACTGCAAGTCACAGGATCACATATACCGTCGACATGTCTAGGATGATGGCGAAGGAAAGCGCAGTACCTACGCCGAAAACTTGCTCATTCCCACGCGCAAGTAATCTCGCCTATAGATGCATTGCGCCGTTTGCATCGGCTTTGTTTCTGGACTACCAGTTACGTTGCAGTATGTTGGCCTCAGCCGATCGCTCGATTACATTTCAAACGCCGTTGTCGTCAAGCTCGTTTACACATGTCCTGTATATACACCAATGAAATAATCTCGTTTACTTGCATCACAATCTCATCCCAATCTGTTACCATGACTTGTGCTGCGCGCATGGGTACCCCGCGTGTATTATGTGGAGCACGCATCCACGTTTTTGAGCCGATAGTGCTATCTACATCTGTAATGGCATGTTTGATTCAAAAACGATTCTACTTCAACACATGCTTCTAATCTCTCTGTTTGTCAAAGGAAGTCTCAAGCTTCTTGGCGCACTGAGTCGTGATAACGATCATGTCTCTCGTAATAAACCGCGAATTTTTTTGATTTCATCGCAGCGACCCGCTATCGTGCCAATCTCCGCTCTATGCCCAAGCGAATCCCTGATTCGAATGACAAGCGAGACCGTCTCCGTGTAATTGTTCCCAAATTAATGGCAGCCATGAGACTTACCTTGTATTTCTCAATGTACCCATCGACTTTGCACTTGGTCTTAAAAGATGGGTCCCGATACACGGTGCAAACGAGCCAAACTTCACGATGTCCCAAAGATCAGGGGCCCAAAAAAATCGATTGACATGCGTTAGTCTTGTCCGTGCTTGAGGAACTACAGTGAGGATATATACTGAGCACTCGACCAAATTCTATAGGAATGATCGCGAAAGCCCGCCATGAAGTGCGCTATAATGAACTCTGTTCGGTATATCCGCTCAGCCTTGCCGTTCGTTCATTGTTGTTTGTCTTGCTCATCTGTCGTGATGCGCCGATGGACTAGCAGAATAGAACAGCGTTCTTATATCCACCACCACCATTTGTGTGCAGTATATGAATGCGACAGTCGCAATACTTTTCAAAGAGCACAAGGACTCTTTGAGCTTTTTGCTGCTTAATCCTCGGTGTGCACCGGGAGAACGAAACAGTAATTGCTCGTGCAGTCGACAAAATTGACAAAATATCGATATCCGAGTCGGCCTCCTGACGTCATCGGTTCCTAAAGGTTCGGAGAAAACACACCTCTGATGAAATCATTCGGAGAGTGCACACCCAAATCCATCTTCGGTTACGCGCTCTTCATTTGCTTGCTCTGGGCGCACACGATACAAAACATCTGTCAGCGGTCTGCAAGCTGAAAACAAAGCCAAGTTCACCAGCCATCCTCTTGATTGTGGCATATAATAGCTGTCCGAGTCGCTGATGAAAGCACATGAGTGACATCCGCTTAATGCCTTCTTTGCGCTCTTCGTATTGAACAACGAGGGCCACAATGATGCTATTTTTGCCGATGGCGTCGTGCTCGACATGTGTCTAAGCTGTTCCACTTGCCACAATACGACACCTCCGCTGCATAGTAGTCTGATAGCTCGTTTATCGTCTACGTACACGAGCCTATATCTTTTCAGAATGAGCTTGCCACACGACTTTAAATTTTGGGCTATCATCGGTGCGTATATGCGTCCATGAGACAAAAGAACCTCAATTTGCTAAGTGCCTTTACCTGATGCAGTCCGTTACCGGCCAGCGTCATTGAAGCTTTTCGCCATCGGTACCCGTCATATCTGAGGGCATCTTTAAGTTAGGCTGTATTGTTGATAAGATACCAGCTTGACCCGCTGTATAAGATCCGGATATCCGTTTGAGAGTCTTGCTTGCACAAGGTGTATCCTTCCAGTTGTTGCCTATTTTATAGCCACCCTTGACACCACCATTCTTATATATTTTATTGGGACAAGCTGTCAAAGTATGGCCGATGTTACCATACTCAAGGCACACGCGTGTCTTGACGCGTGATTTGCGCTCAAGTTGTTTGCAACAACGTCTTTTCGAAGAGGCATAACTCTAGTAGTAAACAGCTAGCCCCACCATATTTGTTGTAGTGCCGCTCGGTCGCACCGCTCAAGTAGTGCCCGAACAATTCAAACTTCGAACCTTCGTAACAGTTAAAACAACAAGCTGCCTGCACATACTCAATCTTGCGCATAAACGTTCAACTTCAGTCTAAAAAGCCAAAGCCGAATCTCGGAACGAATCCGCCTTGTCAAATTTGCGGATCATAAGCCTACATTGACATTCATCCGGTACACGCATCACTTGCTGTACGCCGGGCTCCATTCGTTGTGCTTAACCCTGTGGCACCGCTTACTGCGGTGCACTGAACCAAGTCTGCTGCAGTTAATCACCGTGCGGAGCGCCCCATCCCGACTATGCGGCTTGTCTTACTGCTTCCTGCGCATGCTACGCGTACGCATGTTCTCGTTTTCCCCTTGACATTCAGGCAAATGGTTTAATCTATTTGATGTGCTTAGTAGATACGACTTTGATGTAGCACGAATTCGCGAACTAAGTAATTTAAATATTTTCCTACAAAGTTTGCCGTCTACTTCGCACGACCTCATCTTAGCAAATTGTACACCAAACGACGGACTCAACGGTGCGCCACTAGTCAGCTCAAATCCCGGCCAAGAAAGAGCCGTGGCATCTACAGTAGCTGTGAGAGGCACGTCAACTGCTTACAAATGGGGAGGCGACGTCAGCGCAAAAAGTATAGCCATTCCTATCGATCTTTGAGCGCTAATGGCGTTGATAGAGACCTCGCAAATAAAATGAGTCGAGGACAAGAGTTTGTTCGAAGCAGTTGAGTCTTTGAGGCTCACTCCGCATTCGGCAACACCCGCGGCAGTCGTCTAATTGATCCTTTCATTATTTTTTTTCATACTAGAATGTCTATGCCTAATTATTGTATACTTTGATCTTTGACTAGCCGTCAAAGTACCCGTAATAATCAGACTTCTTTATGTCCGTAACTCGTTTGCGTCATGTACTTTATGTATTCTGTGATTTGATGGCGTACCGTTTCTCTCCTTGTTCAACATATGTTCTGTTGGCTGCCAGATGTCAGGCCAAAGAGCGTAAGACAGAATATAGCTCAGCTCAGCTCAACTCAGTTCGCTATCAAGCCATCAAAGTCCTTACAAAAAACATCGTATTTTAGTACTTTATACAATGACCTTTACAAAAAGTCGAGTATTAGCATTTCTCGTTAAAAAGAGCCTCAGACCAATGGTAGCTGGGCACCCAATCGGCAAATTTACCGGGTTGCATACCAACGGACCAAGACATTAATCTGAAAACTTATTGACAGGAGCAATATATTAATATGATAATCGGTCTTTAAATTGAATTTTTTGCACGCGCCAATTCCCGTGAGTTTAAGGATAGTGAACGGTCATTCGGCGAAAAATGGTACTTTTCTCTCCATGCCTTTTGTGCGAAGCTTGTGACGCCTCGTCCTTGCTGCCAAGCAGCTGAAATGTGTCGTGATGCTCTATGCATACCAGATGCTTTTGAGCTCAGCTGATACCTCCCGTAAGTCCGAGACAGTGAGGATAAGGGTCTCCGCCTTTTGAGAGATGATATGTCACAAACTTTAGCTTTGAATTGGAAGGTGGAGATGGTGACCAAGGCGGACTTTATTGCAGATGATGAGGTACGCGGAGGGCTTTGCACTCTTTCATTTGGATAGGCTAGACTGAAGCTGTGGAGAAGCTGTTTATGCCCGCAATTTTTATTGCAAACACGCTTTTTCGCCTGCAAGGAAGAAAGACGGACGTTTTCTTTTGACCGTTATAAATAGAACGCTATTTACTGTTAAGTCAAGGTGACTTTGTTTGTAGGCGGTCTAAAAGGAGGCTCGTCTCACACTTAAATAATTAAATGCAGTCAGCAATTCCGGAAGAGGCGATTTAGATTGCGCTTCAAAATAAGTACAGCTATCGACGGACTCGTCTTTCAATGGCGTGCGTGATTTGAAATTTCTTATGTATTGGGTGTTCGTAGACTTTTTTTACTGTGGTCTAGTTCTAATGAGCTTAAGTGCTGCTGAAAAAAGCGACATTCGCTGCTTCGAGTGTGGTAAGCAATGACACTCGATCCTGACCAAATGACCCTTTGTCGTACCCAAGGGCTTTAAACTGTTACCGGCAAAACTCGTGCTGCTTTTAAAGCCAGGATGAAGCTAAGCACCGTCAGAGGCGGGCGTTCTACTTGAAAAAACCTACTGCTCACAATGAGGAGCACATCATAAAGACTTTGACCCTGAGAGATTGCTAGCTCTACCCTGAGCGCTATGGTGGACTGCCAACTGTTCACGCAAGTGCATGAGAATATGACAACGTATTTCAAGTCTCGATATACTCTGACGCCTACACGAAATTTTGCGCGCTGGTAAATAATCGTAGTCAAGCATAGAAAATTCATAGGTGCTTTCGGTTCAACTGGCTAATGAGACGTCTCTTGATCTTTCTACAGCTATAATATGACATTTGAGAATCTTTGCAACACAGAGTCAACTCTTGTCGCTGACTTGGACAAAAATTGACTTGATTCAGAGCAAACCGTGGCTAGAAGCGTACGATATTGGACTGAGTGACGAAAAAATGTCACAAGTGCCAGACCCGCAACCCGTGCAACGGAAATTGGGTGAGTCATGTTTCCACACCTGTCGTGCGGACGGCTTTTTTGTGAGTAGGCCGACCCTCAAGACAAGTGTGAAGCTATCGACGGAAATGACATATTAGTGAAGGTAGAAATGACGACGTCGCTAAAGCTTCTCTTAACGAATGACCAAGTCTCGCTAGCCGCAAGACTGTCAAAGACACAAGAAATTGCACTATAAGTCTGTGTGTAAACTGTGTCAGCAAGTGAAAATAATAGGGCTCCACAAGCGAATAGCATAGACTCACAGGTGCGTAATGTAGTACTTAGAACCACGCGTAACAAAATCTTAAAAGAGCAAGATGGATCCCGCGACACTCCGGGTAGCAGCGGGTTGCAAAACATAGCTCCGCCAGAAAAGTATAGACGTGCTATGCGAAATTGATCCCTGGGGTTGACGAATGAACCTTGGATGACTAAGAGACCTTGTTTTTAAAGGTTTATGGCAAAGGAATAGTTCTTTGCGTTTAGACGAGCTCGCACGAATTTTGAGGCACTGAGAATTGTCACAATTACTGAACCTCGAAAACCTTGAAGCTACTGAATTTTTGACTGATTTGAAGCTCATATTTCTTAAGAGGTGGTCTTTTTAGAGAAGCCAACACCTCCTGAGGATCCATGCTTCTTTAGCTATGTTTGGATCAACCTTATAGGCATCCGTTGCGCCTTGAGTAAAGATCTTGGAGGATTTTAAGGGTCCTGTAACAAAACTGCCATAGCTATTTATTAGAGAAAGCGTAAGCTCACTTCGTACAATACTAAGAAGTTACAGATAACTATCTACCTGGCTATATGAGTAAGTGCTGATCTTGACATATAGACTTAATGCAAATCTTATGATTAGGTTTCCCGATAAACCCGCTGTGAGAAGTATATCCTACAATTACTATTTGATAATCAATTTATACTAATTAGCTTTTGACAGTGGTCATTGGTTCAAGTGCTGCTTTTTTGCTGACATCTCAGTACTAGGCACTGCTTTTCATTGATGACCATCATCCGCGATGAGCTCGTGCTGCTCCATTACACTTTCACCCATCAAGACTTTACTTTCCGTATATACATGCAAAATGTACTACCCTCGAGAACCTTTTGTCAAAGAGTGTGAAGAGTGCCTTTTTATAAGCCTGAACAAAAAATTGAATGAGTCATAAAGATCATGTAGAACCATCGAATTATAGGTCAACCAGAAGCACTCAATGCATCGTCGGTGCCCGACATAGACAATATTAAAGACACAAGCCAAAATCACATTGGTGGAATATTACACAGCATTTTGGCGGAAGTACGCTATGCCGTCGGATGACAATTTGGTTTGTCGCTGAACACACTCGCAAACTCGCGGCATTCTTTATCTACTTTGGACAAACAGCACATAAACCTCATGATCAACTTTGCAACCCGCCAATATTGTCATCAGAAGGTGAATAGGATGAATGCTCCTCTCGAAGTAGTACATGCCCAATTCGTGAGCATGCAACTCGTACCGCTCAGTGGATATATATGGGTAGTGATCTACATGTGTTCGCATACCAAGGTCTCACTCTAACAAGCTTTTATTTCGCACACTACGTGGTCACTAGTGGCCATTGCTTTTACTGGTCACCCTACGCACTCTGTGCCCATTCTCAACTCAACGCTTGTGCCTTATGAGCTAAAGCTCGTCATTTATAATGCGATTGCACGAGGTGCACAGCAAAGTGAATCTAGCCCGAAGCTAAGAATACAAGTTCATGCCCGACAAGCCGATTGTGATCACGCGGGAAAGACTACAATGGGCGGGCACCATGGGATTGAAGCTACAACCTTGATGCGCGCTCAGCGTGAGGTACACATAGCCCTGATATCCAGGTAGCTACTCCTGCAAAAAAAATTTGTGCGGACTACTGTGCTCGTTTAGATATTTAAACAGCGGAGGCTTAGTGTCAACAATGCAAACTCTAC
Source organism: Plasmopara muralis (assembly GCA_003676415.1). Classification (NCBI taxonomy): domain Eukaryota; phylum Oomycota; class Peronosporomycetes; order Peronosporales; family Peronosporaceae; genus Plasmopara; species Plasmopara muralis. Next base: position 96,749 of record RCHQ01000122.1, on the reverse strand, counting down.
CCGTGGTACTTACACCTTACGATTTGCCTGCGGATGACCATTCCAGCATTACGTGAAGTACTTCGGGCTTTATCTTATGGTGTCGCGTGCGATTGAAGTCCGGTAGAAGCAACTTAAGACCTGACAATCCGTAATGCCGACAGTATTGACTGTCTTTGCAGAAGCAAGCGCTAGTTGCACGATCTTTGGAACGCTTCTCGAGCCTCGAGCGCGTACTTACATCAATCCGTTAGGAAGTCGCTATACTTAGGCCCCTCGAGACAAATATTGAGGCACTCTGTGCCTATAACTTACTTTTAGCTTGACTGATAAGTTAGTATTCCATGGCTATGCCGGCGCAAGACTCGGTGTTAATGCTTTCACGTTTGCTTGGACAGAATTATTATATGGCTTAAGTGAGCCCGCATATAACTGAGAGCGTTCGGATCTATTTGATAATGTCGAGCGTATACTTTAAGCCCCTTTCGTCAGTATGCTCATTGAATGTCTCGGCTATTAGTCCATTCTATCGCTCACGTGTCACAAGTCACAAGTCGTTTCGTCGTAAATCCGTTTTGACGCGATCGGATCGACTCAAAGTCTTCAAGATGTTCACCAGCAGTAAGCCGCTAGGCTGTTTCTCTCATGCCAAGCCCAAAGGGACATCGTGGTAGAGCAAACGAAGCGCGAGGGTAAGCGGAAAGATTCACGTACAACAGTGTGTGGCACACACGACATTGTTCAGTGCAGACTGAATGATTGGGAGCATGCTGCTCTGACGATTTGGTGTATTCACGCACAAACTGCGTATTGCGTCTTCGACGATGCGAATAACTCGCATATTCTGACTATCAACCTGAAGATAGTCTGCTGTGGTACAATACAATTGACTCTGAAACTTTATGCTGTTAAAAGATAAGGTTGAGGAGTTGGGCTGCTGTTTTGGTACCGTGGCCGTGACCAACACAGCGCCAACTTGCTCATTAAGTGAACGAAGAACACAACTCCAGTGCTGCCTGCCGAGCATCAGTAGGTCAAATGCAAAAGCTATACTATTGATCCGACAATATTGTAATAATTCTGACAAACTTGCCAATGATGCGACTGCATTTAACGAGATATGCAACCGCTAATACACTTCAAACACCCATTCATACAACTTGATCCTGCAAAAGTGGGTGCTTGCTATCCATACGTCTTCTCTCGATCACCAAGCGGTGTATTGTGAGCCTCATGAGGACTACGTTGATACAAAATTCTCGTCATAAAAAGTCACTATACGTAATATACTACTTCAGCTTCCGTACAAATCGATAAAGCGTCGCGCTTTACCGCGCCGAAAACGTCTTGTCCAAGTTTTATATTTAGATCATCGCTTCTCAGAGCTGTAAGCAAATCTACATACATGTCCTTTTGAGCATGCGTGACACAATGTATGATGCCACAAACATGGTCAAAGCTGTGACACAAGCCAGCTCATTAGCTGGACGACGTGAAAATGCACCAACCAAAACTTTCTGTTTTCTGCCTTTTACTTTACCTTAGAGTCATATTTTGCTGAAACGAGAACCTCGTGTTCATTTTCTGCGGGCACGATAAGCAAGAATGTGGGCGCTGAATTCGATGAAAACATGCTTCATCGCAATTCGAAGCTTGTTCTCAATAGATTCGGCCGCTACACAATTGCCTTGATGTAAGCGGAATAAACAATTTTAAATAGAAAGGTCTTTTTGTACAGACGGTGCATTTATCTGCATATGCTTAAAGCTCATTCGTGCGCAATGTGCTTGTCTTCCAATGCTTTGTACGGCTATGTATAAAGTGGCAGTAAAGCATGTCTTTGCATAATCCTAATGGGGCTTAGCGGCTGGTAAATTAGACATTATGGCTTTGTAGGCGCACTATAGGGCTCTAGTAGCAACACCGGCCATATATGCTGACAGCGATCAATGGTATATCACTCTTTTGCATGAAGAGCCGTCGACTGGTCGAGGTCGCTGTACATTGCGCATCCAGCCATGGCGCTTCTATACATAAACGGTGTCCTCGCCGAAGTAGTGACCGCATTTGTGTTGTATGCGCTACTTGTCATTAAGCTTTCTGACAAGGAACTTGGTCGTGAAGTAGTTGGCCAATATTTTGCAAGGCATTACTATTCGAGCTTTGCGCGAAAAATTGCGCGTATGGCATCTCACTCTATTTCTACTAAAGGCGACTGCCGTGCGACGCACTATTTACTTTTTGAACTAAGGTAATATCATGGCGCATACCTTTACGTGGTGGTATTTCAAATGTGGGCCTCATTAAACCAGCTTCTAATATACCCTTTATGAAAGATTAAGTCGCCGGATTAATTGGAACCGCAATATTACTTCGTGCACTATGTGTCTTGTCAGTAGTATCACAGATAGCTCCAATATTGATGGGAAGTTTGTCCCTTGTCTAAGTCAGAAAATCACCACTTCGGCTATGTTGTCAGCTTTACGAGCCTATTTAAGCTCTGCCGTGACCATTTTATTCAGCTCGATTTAACCATCTACTGACAGAAGAAGCTCCAGACAAATATGGACCGGTATGATCGTTTTGGAGATATAAAGCCGAGCGCTATGGACATTTTCGACATGTATACCGTAGCCTTCCCCGTCCAAGACAAGACGCTTTGCATAACTCATTCATTGCTGTCTTCCTCCAGATGAAGCGACGAACTCCACGCTCCACATGCATCCGAAAGGCACCTTCACGGATGCCTCAACCTTTGTTCGACAACACGCCAGACATACAGCAAACGACATCTAAGACTAGTGCGTTACTTGCCACTCCATGTGGCATTTATGCCTTGACCTACAGCCAACCATATCTTGCATGGTACCAGCGAACGTTGTTCTTTACAAGCATTACCCAGGGGATAGCATGCCACTCCACGCCTTAGAATATTGTTCTCGACGTTATTTGTCTAAATCTCCGACACTTTGATGTCAACACGTTGAAAGATGTCCGCAGCACCAGCGCTTTACTTTCTAGTAAAGGTGGCATCATGACATCGCTAGAAGCAAATTGATTAGCCGGAAGACGTATTGTGTGATCTATTCATTAATGTCTTTGGTCTCATTCTTTGCCGCAACAGCTCATCGAGACTAAATTTATATACTACTTTCCATTAACAAGTACCTCGGCAATATTTTTGTCCATTGCCTCTCAACGGGTACATTAGTGGCCTGTAAAAACCAACTATTTACCTTTTTACGAACGCTTGAGTGGCCAGCCATGTTAACACTGTCAGACCACAACTTTCATATTATAATCAAAGCCGACTGGAATTCGACGTCTAAAGTGCCTACCACTTCGTTGGGTCTCGAGTTCAGCCCGGGAATTGTTGGCCTTAAAGCCTAGGTGAACTCAGGAGTTGCTGAAAAGCGGCACACTGGGAGAGATCCAGGGCGGTGAGATCAGCGCCTCGAGTTACTTCGGCAAAAAGCGACTATTTTGGAGATATTGTGTGGAGTTCTTGCTGCAATTTGCTCGAGCCATGGAACGCTCCAAACATTCTTACATACATTGCACAGTAGCACAGTATAGCATAAATTGCCAGACGTGCGCTCAATAGGAAGTGCTTGATACGAAGGTTTCCCACGTGACGTGGTGTTCCAAATTTTAAGCACTTTGGTTTCAAGCAGGTCCGAGGAAAGCGCCTGACGCAGTGGCTGATAACAGTTGGCTTTATATTGAGATGTGTCCATGCTTCTCTCTTCTGTCAACGCTTACATATCGCGTAGAATTTACGCATGTTTAAATCTAAGTTAGAAAAAGGAACGATGACGTCACGCTCTTGAAAGTACAGCTTTTGATAGGCTTCATTTCTACGAAACATAGCTAGACGAACCCGAAGTGTTCACACCAGTCGAATGGCCGTGTAATGACTGTTGCCCTCCATCTTGTGCAACCTGGTGCATGTTTATCATCTGAGGCTGCACCGACCTAATCATTTGAGGTGGCATGTTCATCATCTGCGACTGCATGATCGGGTACATCTGAATGGACCCGGCATTTGAAAGCTGAAGCTGGTTCATGCTCATGTTTAGCTTCATCATCCCATGAGCCAAACTTTGTTGTTGCAACTGTTGCATTGAAGTGGCCATTACTGGCACCGGCTGGTCAACATTGCAAGCCTTTTGCAAGTCATTTAGCGTCCGCTTGTCTTTAGGATGAGCCGACAGCGATTTTTTCTTTTCGCTTGCTAAATCGCACAAATCAACAATGTTATTCTCTGGCAACAAGTTTGAGCCGAATGTCTTCATTTGCTGGGACGAAGTAGGACTAACGGTTGCAGCACCAACGAGTACTGATGGCTGCTTATGAGCAGGTACCGAAGCGGGAGCTGAAAAGCTTAAGCCAACGAGATCTTGCAAAGGATTTTGGCTCGGCGATGCATCAAAGATCGAAGGTTGCACTTCCTGAGTAGCCGTGGCAGAGTGGGCATCTAAATCCACACCCAACAAGTCGATACTTGCACTGACAGCTGCATCCTTTTTATTGTTTCGTTTCTTTGCCTTGACTTGAGTTTTCAAACGAGTAGATTCATCGCTTGAGGACGCAACTGCTCGTCGACGTGACTTCTTTCCATTCTTGTTCTTCTTGCTCTTTTTACCTTTGACCTCAGCTATCGTCTCCTTTTTCTCCTCTACACGTGGCGGTGGCAATTTAGCAGGGTCGAATGAGAATGCATACTCGGCAGATGATTTTTGGCCGGCCACTTCGTCGTCACTTTCACTTTCCGAGTAAAATCCACTGGATTTTTTGCCTTTGGTTTTCTTCTTGCTCTTGCTTTTGTGACGTCGTTCGTCTGGTGACTCAGACTCAGAGGATTCAGAGATGGACAACTCCTCAGACTCACTTGGCAACTCGCTGTCACTTTCGCTCAGTGACTTCTTCTTCTTCTTCTTCGTACTCTTCTTCTTGCTTTTCTTACTCTCCTCCTTCTTCTTCTTCTTCACGTGACGACTTCCGTGATGATTCGTCGAGCTCAAGCTCTTGGCTTCGTACCCTCCTAGCGGGTTACTCGAGTACCCTTGGCCATAATCCGAGTACGCATTCGGTCGTTCCGTGGCAAAATCGTTTTGGTAACCCTCTCCACTGGCATTGTACCCTCCAGTACCCCCTCGAGAGTACGATGACGTGTTGCTACGAATATCCGCCATCCAATTGGCACGACCATCATTCCGAGGCATCTGTTGTGCAAAGTGATCTGGAAGCGAGTCGGTGTTCGGTCCACGCGCGAGTTTTCCACCGTATTCGATGACTTTCCCACCAAGCCATTGGCCGCTCTCGAGAATCTTGCTTTTCCAGTCACCCGCTCCTACGTCGTGTGCTGATCCGCCATTGTACGAGCTATGTCCGTACTGCGAGCCAAAGCGATTGCGGTCGTGAAAGTTGCCACTCGCCGCCGAATTTTGCATCCACATTGCAAAGAGTAAATGAAATTTTACTTTTTGCGGATACAAAAAATTTGATAATGGTTCTATTGGGCGCCAATTCCAGTAATATTCTAACGAATAACGTGATAGATAGCTAATCCAAATCAACCAATGTTTATAAGCCATTTCCAAAGTCTTCTTGAATGGAAGGAAAAAACGTTGAGGAAGAAGAATTGCGCTTGCTAGAGGCTATGACCAATGTTTCCACTTCCATAAAGCAGGTTAGGATTTGTAGCAAAGGCGCTATGTAGAATGCAATCGTGTTACCACATTATACAGTTTAATGACGTGCTAGCCAAATTGACGCGACAGAGCGTGGAGCTGTCGAAGCAGTTGGATACGGCAGAGAGGCAATTGGTAAGCTAGATAATTGTTTTGGTCAAAAAGTAATGATACCGAAAATCTTTTATAAACGCTATTGCCGCTAGAACGCGATGTACCTGCCCTTCCAAGCCGCAATTTATGAGATTCAAAATGCCAACGACCAAAGACGAACGACGCTATCCGTACCAACGGTGCACTCGGTGGCGACACCTGAGACTCAGCGTACTGAGCTCTAATTCAGTTGCAGAGTTGTACCAACACCTCGTTCCAGAATTGATTGTGGTTTTATTCAGTATTTAAGCAGTCGTGTTGAACAAAGTGCAAACCATACCAACTGATCCTCACTGCTATTCTTACTGGGGACCAATCATATCCTCTGGACGCACAAAGCGGTCAAACTCCTCGCCAGTCAAGTAACCGAGTTTGATGACGGTCTCACGCAGAGTGACGTTTTCCTGATGCGCCGTCTTGGCCACTTTCGAGGCCTTGTCGTACCCAATGTGCGGGTTCAGCGCTGTTACAAGCATAAGCGAATTTTTCATGAGTTGGTCAATCTTTTCACGATTCGCTTCAATGCCAACAATGCAGTTATCCGTAAAAGCGCAGCAACTGTCCCCAATAAGACGAATCGAGGACAGCAGATTACTAATCATCACAGGTTTAAACACATTGAGTTCGAAGTGGCCGTTCGAGCCGCCAACTGTTACAGCCACGTGATTGCCCATTACTTGGGCACACACCATCGTAATAGCTTCACACTGCGTCGGGTTCACTTTGCCCGGCATGATGGACGAGCCCGGCTCGTTCGCAGGTAGCGTGAGCTCACCCAAGCCACTGCGCGGGCCCGAGCCGAGAAATCGAATGTCGTTGGCAATTTTCATTAACGAACACGCAATTGTGTTCATAGCACCACTAGCTTCCACCACCGCATCGTGAGCAGCCAGTGCCTCAAACTTGTTGGGTGCCGTGACAAATGGGAGTTTGGTCTCTTCAGCAATGATTTTTGCAATCTCCGCGTCGTATCCTTTGGACGTGTTGAGTCCTGTACCCACGGCGGTACCACCCAGTGCAAGTTTGTACAAGTTTGGGAGAATACGCTCCACACGCTCGATTGAGAGCGCAATCTGCTCGCAATAGCCGGAAAATTCTTGCCCAAGCGTTAAGGGCGTAGCATCTTGTGTGTGGGTACGTCCAATCTTGATAATATCATGAAACTCCTTGGCTTTGACACTTAAAGCATTGTGTAATTTGTTGAGACCAGGGAGCAGGACACGGTGAATTTCTTGTACCGCTGCAATGTGCATGGCCGTAGGAAAGGAATCATTCGACGACTGGCCCATATTGACGTGATCATTTGGGTGCACAGGCGTCTTAGTACCGAGTTTACCACCCGCCATCTCAATAGCACGATTGCTAATCACTTCATTTGTATTCATGTTCGATTGGGTGCCTGATCCAGTCTGAAAAATAACGAGTGGAAAATGGTCGTCTAACTTTCCAGCGATTACGTCGTCAGCCGCAGCGATAATCTTGTCAGCCACAGCACGATCCAATTTACCTTGTTCGAAATTATATTTGGCAGCACATTTCTTCACGACACCAAAGGCCTTAATTACAGGCATGGGCATGCGCTCACGGGCGCCCCCAATAGGAAAATTCTCCAGACTACGTTGGGTCTGGGCGCCCCAATACTTAGAGTTATCTACCTGAACCTCTCCGATCGAATCCGTCTCACTGCGGAAAGAGCTGGCGGCGCGCACGGCTTTGATTGTATTGCGGGAGGAGCGGGTGATAATGGCGGTGATCATGGTGCTCGATCCAATTGTGGGGCTGCCGTAGTTTGCAAAATACCAAAATTTGTGATCAATCTCAATTTATAATACCACGAAAACTAATACAGAATGGGTTGATGTATGCACGAAATGTCTTTCACCGTATACAGAACTCATACGCCGCGGGGCTGGCTCAAGTCCTTATCTGCATAACAATACTATAATTTAGATCTCGTATATTCCTTACATACCTGCACGATAAGTAAGTGCATAAAGGTGGTGGTATCAAGACTTATACTACCTCTTAAAGTCAGGCGGATTGCAATCTACGGCACGTGTATAAGACAAATATCAGAGATAAGAACCCACATTTCCTCTAGGGCAAAATCGCTGCATCTTGCAGCACATGAGTTCAATTTGCATCTGAGTCTCTTCGATCAATCCTCTGTAGAGACGGAGCAGCGTGCTTATTTGCCTTGAAACATACAAGATGGAATGAATAATCTGACAGTCCTGCTCGGCCACGAGGGTTACAACATCTAGTTGCAATAGGTTCGACAAGGTCAGTGCGCATCTGATGTGTTCCTCGTCTTTTATAATGCCCTATTGATGTGTCTTCAATTAAGTTGGTAGAGTCGTCTGGATCAATGACGCTGGTTTCAAAGGCAGATTTTCCGCCCAAACGTTTGCCACTTACAGTGACCTTTAAAGGAAAGGAAAGAAAATTCTTTTGCTTGCGTCAGAGGGGTCGATATGATCGAGTATTTGTCAACGACGGAGCAACAGAGAGCAGAGAGCGACTCTGGCATCTCGAGGCTTGAGTGAAGAGCACGCGAACAAATTTTCATGTAAATATCGGCAAATTTAACTTGGCATGAGCTGAAGCGTCGAATGACGCAATTCGTTTCACCTCTCAGCTACGTGTACCATGGGCGATCATGCTTTAGCAAGGGTAAAAAAATTGACGGAGTTTGCTTACAATTACAAACTTTGCTATATGGAATGACTAGCAGTCACCGACTTCCTAAACAAACTGCGCACAGGTGCTGGCTGGATGGAGGTGCCTCATGAACACTCGACCTAATTTGTAGAGGCATCAAAAGTGGCATTAGTCTGCGAGTCTAAAGATTAGATGGCTCGGATAAGGAATGGCTCACAGAAATGGGGCTCATCGGGTGGTTCTGCTCCCATAAATGTCATTCATGATGATGGAGAAGAGGAAAGATGCCGAGTTGTGGATCAGCATATGGGCGTCTGCCGCGTGTCTTCTGTACCCTGAGCCATGTTTGCCAAGGCTCAAAATATTTTTATTTAAGTTTAGTATACCGCAGAAAACGGCAGCATCTAGTAGGCGCGAGGCGACCAAAACCAAGTTTTTTCGAGCCCTAGGGATAAATCAAAGGTAGGCGAAGATCAAAGATTAAGAGCTCCGTGTACTATAGCACAAAATGTGTACTTACTGATTATTGGGGCAACTGTAAAGGGCTTCACTAATCCATAGACTTTTCTTGTCGACTCCGGAGCGTTGAAAATCTACGTATGATGATCTGCCATCAAAAAAAGTCAGCCATATGCCGAAATTTCTGGCGCGACATTGTCTCATTTTTCTGGCTGCAGAAACAAGGGTCACTGTGGTTGAAAACTTGGTTGGCTCATGGCCAAATGCTGCTAGATCTACACCGAATCGGTAGCTTGATTGGTGGATCGCTCGACGCGGAACCGCAAGGTACCTCATTGAAATCAAATTGAGGCAGCCGGAGAAAGGCTACTAAAGTGGACGAGCAACCACACCCAGAAGTGTGACTGCTATGTCAATCCGCACCCAAATTGATTTGCAATAGTTAGGTTGGCTGGAAGCCCCTTCGGCCGAAAACCCCCATTTTCGATAAGCGATACAAAACCGGTTCCAAAAATGGGTCCGATATATAGCGTTAGAGACGCCTAAGTGGAACCAGTAGCTAAATTCGCCGGGACCAGGGTGCAAAATATGATCTTACCCCTGGCTGGGGGTCCACAAACTCAGATGCCAGTCGCTTTCCTCTTAGCAGAGCTTTGATATGTCATGAACCCATCTCTGCTAGGAAGCCGAGGCGCTGTTAATGCAGGTCATGAGCCGATACCAATGAAGTTGAGAGCAGGAGCCCAGAACTTAAATCGGCACAGGAATCACGAAGCGGTGCTCGTCTAACATAGCACTCGCTATCGATATGGCTAGCTCTATGCCAAGGCAACATATGCGAGGCTCTGCCATTGTGCGCGACATAGTACGTAAATCACTGAGCAATGCTCATAGTACCAGCATTTGCTGAAAACTGCTAGTAGCATTGCTCATTAGTATAAAGTTTGTGTTCGGCCTGCGGCATGACTCAAAAAAAGCACTCTTTGCTGAATAGTTGAGCAGAATGAATCAATTAGCGGCTGAGACAGACACGCTCGATGTATAACTAAGTGAGCTAGTTCTCGCTCGTATCGCTAGAAAGTATGGGCCTCCAAAGTCGATTGTCTTGAATCGATCGAGACCTCCGCTTAACGTGTGTTTTCGTAAGGAGATTATCACCCGGTAAATTTCCTCAACAGGCTACACTTTGCTAAAATAGCTAGCTTTTGCGTTCCACTAAAGCCTCCACAATTTGATCTTGGCTTGGTAAAGGAGGAATGGTCACTGATATCATTTATTCCTCAAGGGGGGTGCATGTCAAAGACTTATCACGTATGAGACATAGTGGCCATGGACAAGGTTTTCAAAAAGCAGGTTCTGACTGACAAGGAAGTAATAGCGCGGCAAAATCTGAAATTGGAGGTCAACTTAGATAAATATTTAATCTCTACACACAATTGTCGCTATTGCTACTTTCAATATTTAAAATGTGCCGCGCTCCACCGAACCATTCAAGATCATTGCCGAAAGAGACTTAGCATACTTTTCTTGACAATGCAGGTACACTGAATGCTGTACGCGAGCTTGCTTTAGCCATGTTGTGATCCCAATCACGCAAATGCGAGAACGTTTGCACTAGATCATATGTAGTAACAGCCACTGAGGCTGAATTACCGGCTGGGTCAGAATCTGATGGACACAAAATGTCGCGATATCTATCTTGAGGGACGGGAGTCTACCGACTTGTTTGCTGAGCGATGCAACTACAAGAGAAAGGCCTAAAATGCTGATCGGGTGAGACCCGAATATTTTTAGCTGCGGTAATCTGTGCATGTCATGTTAAAGACAGTCAAAGTTGTCGGTAATACAGCCCCTAGCTCGTAGAAGCATCCACCAGTCGTCATTTGCGAGTGACATTTGAGCGAAGGGCATGAAGTGCGCCGTACGATGCTAGAACATCGTCCTGCCTTGACAAAACGGCAAGCGCCTCTATCGCGTGATGTGCATTCTCGTGCGACACCGTCACCACAGTACCTTGTGAAGTAGAGGAAATATTATTACTCTATGGGCTCATAATTTCTTGGGGTCCCTTTATGGCAAGATTATCAGATTTTGGTGACCAGCATTCTTGCAAGACTACGCTTCCCAACACTAGACTCGAAGACGTTGGGACGAGCAGAGCTCATCTCGAGTTTCGTGGTGATCGCTTTATAGACAGTGCTCACAACAGCAAGATTTTGCAAACCATGGGTTGCAAATAGCTTACTGGTAGCTGACGTTAATCTTCAGCTGAGCAAAGCTCATACCAAAGATACCGCTATACTCGCTCATCGACTTCTGAGAAGCTGTTGCAAAGCACGAGCAGAGAGTATAGCTTGATACTTATAAGCGCAACGTAAAACAGCATCTCTGCATTCTCAAACTTTTTATGACGCGTAAGAAGTTGCAGCGTTCTTTTATTTCGGAGCCATTTTACCTGATATTGGCAGTATTTTGTTCTCAATTTGCGCATGCAGATTTATTTTACCAACAGTTGTTACCTACTGTACTTTCTGAGTATCTTGCCCCTTAATAAATCGCAAATGATGGCATCATGTAATCGCAATTGCTCGCACCATGTTATCTATCTGTGAAATTGTGGCACCCTCGTTCCCTATAATCTTTAGCGTCTTTGACAGCCGATGCTGCCAGCGGAACTTGGTCAATTGTTTAGAAGTTTTCAACGACGTCGTAATAACTACCACCATGCAAATATCGTTACCTACAACAACTTCAATATCTCATATTTATCTCGAGCATAAGCATCCCCAGGCTTAAAAGGAGCCGTGCACAACACACGGGTGTAAGCATGACTCATCAAAGCCATGTTGCCCAAAATGGAGGGCTAGCACCTATGGCGTCGCCTTGTCAATCGCATCCATGGTTCGTGCTGTTCTAGCCACGGCGAGCACACGATCATTACATACTTGACCGTGCGGTGTCATCATTTTAACATTTCCCAGCCAGGTCTAGGAACAATTAAAATCGTCTCTTTCATAGAGTAATTACTCGATGCTCTAGCTCAAAACATCTTTTCAGTCTTTCCGGCTAACTGTAAAGATTCGCAAAAATTTAACGCGCAGGAGTCTATCAAGACTCGTTCACTTGTGTGTACAGCCAGCGTTGGAATTGACATTATTTCGATTATCTGATTTGTGATGCAACGATGTTTTATTGGATACATGGGGTTTCCTAATTAACGAATGGAAGGAACGAAGCATGGCCATCAAGAGATGATAAAACTTATATGGTCAATCGGCCGTATACCTTCAAATCCGACATCGCTAAATCATTCAGCACATGATGTTGATGACTACCGATGGTGAGTCTTGTATTTGTCAAGGGAAGTTCAGCGGCAAGTTCTACACAATGTGTAAAACAAGCCATCGAAGCACGACAACTAGCTACACCACTTTCATCAAACATATCACCTCGACACGATTTAGCCGCAGCGAATTTGCAGATCAGTGACATCTCTAATGAATTCAGCTATTTTGCATTGAGCCACAAGGAAATTTTCGTGCCTTCCAAAGTCGAGTCACTTAAAGACCTGGTATTTGCTGGCACATTTCAAATGTGCATGGCAATCGTCTATCGCTTTATCTCTAAGTACATAAAGACGCATAGGACAAGACAATGTTACCAAGACTTGACTTCCATATTCTGACGCGATGGGCTTAACTTTGCTTGGCCTGCATGTTCATCAGATGCAGCTTCGAGAGTGCTTCATGCCGATGAAGTGCTTCCACACTCGAAAACTTGCGCCGACACAGCAAACAACAGATTAAAGTCGGAGAAACAGCCCTCGCGTTCGATCTTGCGCCGTGCTCAAGTACTAATTCTGAACCCGACTTGTTCCACCTTGTCCACTTCTTGGCTTTCAAATCGAGATCAAAATTTAAAACAGTATGCTGCTCCTCCGTCGAGCTTGCAGCATCACCAGCAACATGCGCTGGCTGCTTAATTGTCGACTCATATACTCTGTCAAATCCTTTGGCATGAAAGTGTTGTCGTGCCAATTCCTCTTCTTCTCGCAGAAACTCCTGCCATATCTGCTCACTCGTCCACAAACGCCGTTTTGATGAGCTAATTTTCGCTTCGCTCGCTGACTTGGACGGTGCCTTTCTCTTTCGCTTGTACGTGGGCTTTTGCCTTGCCCGCTTCGATAGAGTTCTCGATTGAATTTGTTGCAAATAATTGCGTTGCGAGAGTTCATCGACCAGACACTCGTAGGCTTCACTTAATCGCTTGAACGCAGACTCGGCATCTAATATGAAAAAAATCAAGTTAGCATGAGCTTTTCCAACAACTACTGCATTGACAAAGCTACCGGTAGTTCGATTCTTGTCGGGGTGGACGAGGATCGCTAGCTCCTTATAACGCTTTCGCACTTGCTGAACATTTATAAACATTGGAGCGTAGTCGGGTTCATTTAGCTTGAGCACCTCGTAATGCGTGCTACACCTCAAAACACGCACCACTTCACTGAGCTCATCCATTCGTCGGACTCCAAAATACACTCAAGCATTCTTGTATTCAATATAGATAACAACCTAATAATTTATTGCAGAATTCCTCCCTCTTAAAGCTAATTTAATAACAATCTGCGTTCTCTACACCGTTCAAGCTGCTCGTTCTTTGAAGGAAGATATTCTTCATCGAAAAGATCGCGGAGGGCAGAGAGCGGGCGTGCTGTTTTCAGCTGACGGCTTTCATTAAATCTACATAAGACCCACGCACAAAAATCATACCCACTTTCAGCCAAAAAAGCTCAAAATTTTATGAAGAAAACAATAAAAACCTGCGAGATCGACGCGGTGATCTAGCCGTCGAGCATTTTCGCAAGACTCGACTTGCATGTCTCGCTCCAATATCTTCATTGTTGCTGGTAGATTGCGACTGACGGGGCGGACCACAATTGCATTTAGAAAAATCCACAGCCAAGTGACCTCGCTGTCCACACCTTGGACAACAGACATTCGACATGCGCATCAAATGCCAAGTGCTATTCGGTAGAAAGCCGAAAGTGACAACACATTAGTGCGAACTGTATATATAGAGAGTTATGGAATATAAAGCGTACATGTTGACATGCGCTTTGGAATACGAAATCCCGCACTCCATTCGCTGCTGGCGCCAATCTTCGCGGTCTTTACTAAATCTGCGCAACTTCTTCACAGAAGCATATATTTCAGGCTTGTTGTCACGTGTGGCAGTAAGCATCACATTCTCATAATAGCGTCGATCTATTGCTAGCGCTTGCACTTCTGTCACGGCTTTGATGTCAAAGATGGCCCCAGCTTTGGAAGTGACAAATGGTAACTCGCCGGCAATATCTCCAGAACCGATCAATGTGAGCTCAATGTTCACAATTTTCTCAAAAGGATTTCGTGAAGAAGTATGCGAGAGTTGGAGTTGTCGCATATGAGGATCATTCTCCGCTGCATTGAGAGTCCAATTAATGCGCTCCATGACTTCGCCCGAAGTTATAATGTACATCCACTTAGCGTCAGTGCCAGCTCGATAGAGAAAATCCTACATCGTTACTGAGACAAGAGATACCATCTTTATATAAAAAAAATTCCTACATTCTTCGTGAAGTGACGGGACCTCATCGCACTGACGAGACGCATTTTTTCTATTTCAAAGCAAGCAGAAGAATGTAAGGCTGCTCTTATGAGAGATTCATCTTTGACTTACCTAATTTCACCCAGTCTTTAAAAAGAAACATTTTGTCTAGAACCTCAGCGTTGTTGTAGTGAGAGGCTTCCATTGACGCACTACGAACTAGCCGAATATAATCCGCCCGTTCTAAGCATATCAACTCGCACCTTTCGGTATATTGTGAAGCTTTAATAGTAGCATTTCGCCTTGCTGATGGATTAAGCAATACAATTTCACCAAACATTGCTCCAGGTCCAAGACTCACCACCATAGCACCAAAATCAATTGGTGCTAAGACAACATCAGAAGTCATGCGTCTTGAAATACGCTTTTGCTCCATGGTTGAAAGCATCGGAGAAGTCGGAGCGAGGGTCACGTCGACATTACTCGGCTTTTCCGCTTTCACATACACGTCTACGAGTCCGTCCACGACGATGAAACATCGGTCCCCAGTATCGCCTTGACGAATGATGATTCCTCCGCTTTTCATTTTGATCAGTCGCATTTGCCGACAAATTTCGCGACGGATGTATTCCGGTGCCGCCCCAAATATGTTGTTGCTGTACTGCTTGCAATTCTCAAGCATCCAGCTGTACACGCAATCTAAACTCTGTTCGTTTCGCAGGGCCGGTTCGTCCATCAAAATCGCTTTGGCAGCTGCTAAACGTTCTTCTTCCTCGGGTGTTTTCAAAAGTAACTTCATTAAATGAGGTGGCATCGGAGTTTTAAAAGGGCTTTGCCGTCGCAGCGAACCTGGCAGCTCTAGAGACCTCGGGAGCTCTGGAAGCTCAGACATTTACGCAACTTTTTCTCGGTCTATTTTTATCAAAGGTGGATGACCAGGGGTCGTAATCAGCAGGCTTTATGAACGTGATTCCTATCAATCCATTCGTCGGTTCATTGCTGACTGGAGAGAAAATTTTAGGCAGATTTGAATATTTATCGGCAGCGTGATTTTCGGTCCCGTCAAATCAAACCTACTAAGCCAGAGGAGCAGACTTGCTCCAATCCTTTAGTAGTGTCTTCAGGTTTACGGAACAAGTTGGACATAGTGCAATCAGAGACAGGGCTGATAGCTAGGGGGCGCTCGATAACCTTGACAATTACTACGCCGAACCTGCAAAAAGATCGTAGCACTCTTTGCTTAAACTGATTTCCACGACTCACAGCAAGCTTCCGTATACCAGCTACAGTCTCGCACTAACACGGCAACGCTTTCGGTAAAGATGAGACCGGCATACCGGCAGGTTGCGAGTAATATTTCATTGGCCGGGCATCTTGGGTGATCGAGCATGAAAGAGAGGATGCTGTTCTTGAGCTTGAGACTGTCCGAGAATTTTAACGGTTGAAGAGAGGCGCTGGCACGACTACATGTAGCTGCGTTTGTATGATGGGACGAATGTGTTGAGCTCATCATCTGTCGATCTACCTCTGAAAGGTTTAGGTGTGGGTATTGGCGTTAAATTCGTCAACATTCTGACAAGATTCACTATTTGAAATAGTTCAAGTATAAAAGGCTCGACCTGCGACTTGCGGTGTGATTCATTGAGTTCAGCCGTACTATGTTTTCCAATGCGATGCGTGGCATCTCATATTGGTTGGAAGTTTTCGTGACACGCCATGTGCCCAGAAAGTCTCTTCTCCCTTCTTCCTCATTCCAGATTTTACCGGCTCGAGCACAGATAATTTGCTGTTGCATACCTGTGCGATTGTCGGTGGAAGTCGAGGCGCGTTCGACGTGAAGATCGGCAACGGTAAGAAATTTTTCGCCCGAAGGAAGTGATAATAATGATGAGTGATAGAGTTATCGCGGCCTCTGCACCGAAGCTGCAGCTTCCTGGCATAAAAGGAAGACGGCGCGTGGCTGGATGGGGCTGGTTTAGTAGGCGTGACACTCGATGAGGCTGGCGCACCCGTTTCACGCGATGAAAATGGAGCCTTTCAAGGCTTCAAGATTATAGACCCGTTGATGTGGATAAACAGTCACACTCGTTTTGGAAAAAAATTCGGACCAGTGTTCGACGACCGACTATAATAAGCTGCTTTCTCGACTGTTTTACATAGTAGCCCTTGTTAGCGGAATTTAAGAGCTTTAGGCAAGGGTGCTTGTGGTCACATACTGAGAAGCGAGCCGTCCTGTGGGAATAAGTACGAGCCACATAGCGGAAAGTACTAGATTACAAAGGGTTATCTTACAGCACGAGCTTAACGTTCAGTGATTGTTGAACGCTCGAGTGGTACAAACATCTGGAACTTCTTCCGTTGATCTGTGGCTTAGTGCTTTTGCCTTTTGGTAAATCCCTGTCCAGCTTCTGAAAACGCGGAGAATTACTTACAGATCAGGAACCCACTTGGCTTTGCTTGATGTGCATACAAACTACTCAGCTGCTCCGTTCGGCTTCGTTGTATGAAAAATGAACGACTTTTTCATCAATACAACTGGGCGTTTAATAAGACGTAGCAAGGAGCTCGACAAGCTGCAAAAAGACTTGTGGTTATCGACGGTGAGACAGCTGAAGCTTGCCAAACTTGTCCGAAACGAAATTCCGGATTGTGAGGACTCGGGTGCAAAAAATCTGGCGCGCGAAATCACTGAGAAGTTCAAGCGACGTGTGTGACAAATTTAGGGCCTTTAGGAGGATCGCTAGACCACTTTTATCATTTAGACAAATAGCTTAGGCTGAAAAACAAATGTAATTTTAATTCTTGAGGTTTTTTACTAAGGTTTGATAAATTATACAACGAGCGCTGAGAAGTCCAGCAAGTATGACCCAACAAAGTTGCCGTGCGGCTAAGCACTCATCTCCAAAACACAAGACCTAGTCGACAGTGTTGAATAAGTGCTCTCGATGACAATGAAAGCTTACGGCCAACGTCGCGCTCTAGATTACGAGTGCCGACTCCGCAAGATGCGGCAAGTGCCAATGGCCAAGCGTATTTAACCGCTCAAACTAATATAACTCCCTCTGTTGCGACAGGACAAAACATACTATCCATGCAGCAGCTTCTGTTGTACCTTATTTATCAAGCCCAGATGCAAGCTCATATGCAAGCCGAAATGCAACAGGCTAATGAGCACTTCGAGTTTCTCGTTGCATTAAGAGGCGAGCAAAAGAAAAAAGATCCTCCTGGAGTTTTGGTGAAAATATTGCGCTGTGGATCTTTGCAACGGAACAACTTTACGCCAACAAGCACTACTTGATGACAACAGAGTCGTCAGACTTTGTGGCGCTTATCTCAAGCACTCAGGTCAAATCCGTACTGAATTGGTACCTTGTCTTTATCGCCTACTGCGAGCGTATAAACGTGCACAAGACATGAGCACTGTTTAGACCTCAATTGTGCACTCGCCTCAGACCTAATGATTTCGAGTATGATCTTTGAGAGCGGGTGTTTCACCCAAAATCAAGGGGAACTACAAATGAGTACGTTTTTAAATTCCAGGAATGACTCAAATAAGTATATCTAAGCCATAGTGATGGCGTGCAGACTGTTTCGTGTGATGGCAATGTAGAGAGTGCGTTGTCGTCGGCAGCAATTGCCCTTATAGCTCAGTGGTAGAGCACCCGCTTAGTGAGCGGAAGGTCGATAGAATGGTCAAAAATAGATTCAATGATGCATCGAATACTACGACACAATTTGAAATAAACTGAGTTAGCAAAACAAGACTGGAAAGCTGGACAACGATCTGACGCCCGAGGAAGAGAAAAACTGCATCAGCTATGACGAGTTAATGTATGTCCCTGAAAAAGTCGCTAAGGTACTCACTGAAACGTATGGTAAGCTGAAACGTATGGTAAAGTATTCCTATCTCAATAGAAATAATTTTACCATACGTTTCACAAACTTAATTGGATATCAGTGAACTGTGAAAGCAATTTTCTTTTCAAAATGGATTACAGGAAGAGGTCGAAATGAAGATCAACGAAGAGAGTCCGAGTTTTTTTTCACAAGGCCATTGAAGTTGCCTCCAACTTCAAGTTTGCCCATTACTCGGGTGGATCAAATCGTATATCGATCAAGTCGTTCAAGACAAATCAGGCTATCGTGCGAACAAGTCACAACCCCGGAAACAAAAGCGCTTTGAAGATAGGAAGGACAAGAATGGCAACTGGAATATATCGGAACATGTAACAGCTGTGGCCTTGTCGGCCACATATCGCCTCATTGTACCACTCTTTGACGTAATAGAGCAAATCGTTATATTTAAGGTACACAACATGCTATCCTCAAAGCAGACGCTCAAGTAAAGACTTTGATTAAGAGAGACTTGTCACCGTCTTCATCGACAATGGATGTATTTCTAGCGGTATATCCGAAGACTTGGTGAAGCGACTTGAGCTCAACGTAAGATGATGCAATTCAACCTCGGTTACTACCAGGCTTTTCGCTAACCCAGACGAACGGTGCATATGAACTTGCAGATACCTATTTTTTCTTTTACATCGCAAACATTTCGAGTCAAGCCTGTTCCTGAAAATAAGGATGTTATTTTGGCATGATGTGGCTTCGTGAGCAAAATCCAGATATCAACTGGACTATTGGGCGCATGTCTCCTCGCAAAAGCACGGAGCACCACGCGGAAATTCGACTGAAACCGCATAATCAACGTCCGTTCAGATGGACGGCTGGATAACGCAAGATCAGAGCCGCGAGATTTTTGATCACCATCAGCAACAAATTCACCATTGCCGTCAAGAAAAGACGCAGCTAATTTCTTCTCACCAGATCCTGAAGGTGTTGCGTCATGACAAAAATATCGAGACTGTCGTCAACTCTCATGATTCTGAAACGGCTGAGCGCTTCAAGAATAAAGATTGGGAATTGCTTAAGGATAATCTGGCGTATGAAAAGCTACACAAATAAGCGAACACAGTATTTTGGACGGATCTTCCAAGTGAGCCACCTTCGGTACGGATTGGAGCACGAAATTTTGCTCAAGCCACCAAACCAATACCCGTCAAACAATGGCGCCAGAGCAATTTGCAGGATCAATCCGCACCAGTATCTATATAGAAAAACTTTCACGAGAAGCTATCTATCTCCTTGAAAATCAGCTACGCTGCTTCACCGAACCGAAGCGTCGCATGACGCTTCTACCTGTTTAAAGTCCTCCATTTTTCTGAAGCTATTTGGTATACGAATGGACGCCTCCAATTCTACCAATCGGAGGAGTCTTGCTTCGAAAGGAGGGAGAGCACGAGCATTCAATTGCTTATACTGGTTGGAAGTTGAAGCTCGCCGAATGAAAGTACCGTGTCCGTGAGCAGGAGCTGCTAGCAACTATACACGTGTTAAAAGTATGGCGTGTGCATCTTCTTGATCGAATATTAACGATTGAAACGATTCACAAGAATATTGAGATGATTCTGACACTGAAGACTACGAATTGCAGAGTAGCTCGATGGCTTTATGAACTTGCTGAGCTTTAGCTTATGTTCAAGTGGATTCCCGGTGAACCTAATACCGTGGCCCGCGATCCGAAATTAGAAAGTAAAGTTGCCAAATTAGCCTGCAAGAGCTACTGGAAGCGGCCGAAACCGCAAGATCGTGGCGACAATCAGAACAAACAAGTTCACAGTTGCTCAATACGCAAAGGCAATGTATGCGTGGAATAGAGACGTACAGTACATTATATACAAGCTGAGAAAAGGATATGATGTGCCAAAGTACGCATTGCAGGGAAGTATTTTGTATTATCAAATTGGCGGAGATGAGACTCCACAACTGTATTTTCCAGACGATGAAGATCTAAGAAGTCGCATCATCTGTGAGAGCCACGATTTCGTATCGGCAGGCCACCCACGATTTTACAAGACGTATCTAGCCGTGCGTCAAATGTCTTACTGGCCAAAAATGACGAAGTGCATCCAGCGCTGTCAGCATATGCGATACATATCAGCACAAAAAGGCTAGGCAGACCAAACCACCACAATCATTTCAGTCTCTAGATATTGGAAGAGGCAGATAGGGTGACGTCTCAATGGACTTCATCGTCTCTTTATCAGAGACCAAAAGGGAATTCAATGCCGTCATGGTGATTGTTAGTCGCTTAACAAAAGAGCCATGTGTATCGCTACAAAGACAACGAACGATACTGCAGAAATAGTCAATATTTTTATGAAGAATAGATGAAGGATCACGGCATAACAAAGACCATTGTGTCCGACCGAGTCAAGGTCACATTCAAGGTTTGGCAAGCAATTGTGTCTGCAGTGGAAGCACAACACAATTTGCTTCGGTATTTAGGTCGCAAATGGTTGGACAAACGGATGGACAAACGGAAAGGATTAACCATTTTATTAAAGATTACGTCCGAGGTGTCGTCAACACAGCACAGAATAACTGGGATCACGTTTTTGCTTTCGGCTAAGATAGCCTACAATCGACGCGTACACAGGACCGGATGAGCGAAACACAGGAGCGCACGAAGTACTATCATGACAATAATAGACTTGTCCAAGACTTTTAAGTTGGCGATATGGTGCTTTTGGATGGCAAGAATTTGGATGTCCCCCACAAATAATTTGCTCAGTCGAATAACACAAGATAAATTGAACCATTCCCGATCGTGAAGCGAGTTTCGCTAGATTCCTATGAGTTGGCCTGCCAAAAGGGATTGAAGCTGCATCCAGTGTTTCATACTTCACTGTTGAAGCCTTATCGCAAGGGTCTTAAGCGCTGGCAAAAGCCGCATGAGATTGTGTTGGCCGATGGCTTTGAAGAACAACTCGTTGAGGCCGTAATTGGACATCCTAAGTACAAGGAAAACATACAGTTCAAAGTTTAGTGGCTTGGTGAAACCAAGAAGGAAGACACTTGAGAGCCCGCGAAGAATCTAAAGCAAATTTTTAGACTCATCGATCTCTACTGGAAATTCAAAAAGGTGAGCTCTATCTTTTGAAGTAGGCTTCGTTTCAAAGAAAGGTCATGTGACGTAATCGTTGTAACTGGCAGTTTTGCTTTTACACAATATAGTTCAAATAGCTTTTAGATACACATGCATTAGTACTTCCCACAATTATGACCAGAAGAAAGTTTAGATGTTCCATTATGATTGAGAGCCATAAGGCCTAATTGGCTAAAAATAATCTAGGATGTATAAGATGCCAAATGGAGAAAAAAAGATTGATAGCCTTCAGGACAGTAGCAATAGATGGCTGAGAATTAGGCTGTAGCAATAAAAGAAATCGTCAGTTCTCAATCTGCTTTAAGCAGCAACCACTCTTCTTCCTTCATTGACTTCGCCCCGCTCGAGCCTAAGTCTCGTTCGACGATCGACTTTAATAGCTTTCCTACGCGACCGTGTACAGGTGCTCCACATTCGCTTTCCGTACCATGTGGTCGCCGACCAAGCGCTGTTAAATCCAGATGTGAACATGGTCAAGTATGCTGTCGGCACGGGCACGCCTGGAGTTGGAAAGTCGGTGCTCGTTTGTAGAGATTGAAGAAACGCATTTTGCTTTTTGACTTTTTTGTTTCGATAAATCGACGATGCTGAACAGTTTGGTGTTGCCAAGCAAATTTGATGAACACTTTTGGTCGCCCGATCTGTGGTGTCTTGTGGATTCGATGAACCCAACATATATCCATGAACTTCCCTTCCGGCTATGCCAACTTCTTCTCGCAAGCACACCACGACGAGATGCATCGGTAAATTCACGAAGCAGCATCCTACTCCTGATGTTTTCTACATGCCCCTCTGTTTGAAAGATGAATTGGCGACTATTGCTTCCTTTATCGACATGCAGCCTTGGCGCGGAACAATCAGTTTGATAAGTTGAATGGTGTACCTCGTCTGGTGCTGCAAAACATTGGAACAAACCCACAAGCTTTGCTGATGTTCACATGCAACAGCTGCTCTCTTGATAATTGCATTGTGTTGGTGTCTATATCCTCTGAATTCACAACTCCAAGACCAAGATCGTTCAGACCTGATTCCCACCCACAGCCAAGAACCGTATTGAAAGTACGAAGACGTCTATGCATCAGATTTGGCAATGTTGTTGATTAGTTGAACAAAGTGGCAACTTGACCGCGCGAAGTTGCAAAGCCTTCTTCGTTCGTCAGGTGGAACATGTTTGTGTATTATTCTATGAATAGGCTGGAGCAGGATGGGACTTTCGTGTATCGAAAGCTGTTGTCTAGAAGTAAGAAATGCATTTCAAATGATAATAAAATCGACAATTCATGGTCATCGCAGCCTCAGTAAGTAGCAGAGCGGGTGTAGGTAGGTCAACATGCAAATCAGTTGAACGAACTATACTGATATTGATGCGTGGATACCGCGGTCGGAAGATTCCAGATAACTGTGGATAAAACGCATGGCAGCATCAAGGGCGGGACGACAGATAATTTGGCAAAATCGGGTCCGAATGGCAATCGACTATTCTATTTGGCTTTCGCCAATCTACAACAAAGCCTTCATTAAAAAGATATCGCAAACCATCGAACAGCTTGCAATCCGTGTTCCGTATCTCAAACCGGTGTAATCCACTTCATTGACACCAGCTTCTCTTTCGTGGCCTACCTAGACATATATTAGTGATCAATTCGTCATCGGTAGCGCATCGCGCACATTAAAATTGATTTTGATAAAGATAAAGTTAGTATGGTAAGACGGCGTACTCACCTGAACAATACGAACATAACAAAGAGCGAATCAA
Organism: Plasmopara muralis; assembly: GCA_003676415.1. Classification (NCBI taxonomy): domain Eukaryota; phylum Oomycota; class Peronosporomycetes; order Peronosporales; family Peronosporaceae; genus Plasmopara; species Plasmopara muralis. The sequence goes on along the minus strand of RCHQ01000122.1, from coordinate 73,456 downwards.
AGCCGCTCAGGAGCGGCATCATCTGAACACAAGGGAATCCCAACTGGCTAAGCATCGAGAATATGATGAAAAGAATTGCGCGGAAATTTGTGCCCGAAAGAAGAGAATTATCTAAGCAGAACCGAACTTAACCAAAACAAACATAATTAAAAAATCTAAGATTCAAAGTCAGACCCAACGACATAAAGTCGATTCTACTTCAAGACCCGATAATCACAAAGTCACTAGATTAATGTCGACAAAATTATATAGGCAACATGTTTGCATACGAACTCGCTAAATAAAAGAGATTAAATATCCAAGCTGTTACATGAGGTGGAGTAAAGCTCGAGATAAAACTGGTTAGCGGTTGTATGTTAGCATTACTTCACGTTCAGTCAACAAAGAATTAATGGCTAAGCATTACAATGTTTTAGTTAAAGCCCTTGAGAAGCGTGTGTCGCCTAGCTGTAAAGCTGACCTTAAAGTACCACTTTTACATTGGTAATCACATGGGATCGCACCTTAATAAAAGTATTGAGGCTACTAATCCCTAGGATAAGCTCGATCGACCCAGCCAGCCAAGCGCTTTTAAGGTAGATATTGCTCTTGGGTACGAGCTTGTAAGCAAGACTAATCGTGTTGGCCCCCGCTACTTCTTCCCAAGTCTGGCTAACACTTTTGTGCTCAATATGCCTGCCGCAACCATCAAAATGACGGATTCTCGGAAGAGAGTATATTAGTAAATTCGGTCGATAAAGTTAGCTGACAAGCTGAGCTAGGGTGTATGCTAAAGCCAAGCACTGCATTGAAGACTTTCGTCTTCCATTGTGACTATGCTTTTGGAGATAGCAAAGCTGTTATTCCTAAGGCTTTTCACGAAATCGAGCATGTAATTATTAACAACAAGTGCGTCTTCCACTGCATCGTCTGGCACACATTCACGAGCGCAAAGAATAATTCTCGCAGAATTTATACTCAGGTGAAAGACGTTACGTCTCTTATGAGGGGGCCAACTATACGTTTAGCCTATTCAAAAGTTTCAAGCCTATTAAACTACTATAGCTCGATTAGGTTAAGGACTGCTTCCAGCTCGGTGTAGCATAGATTTTGCTTCCGAAAATGTTGGATGCATTCGTAGGTAGGACAATGGGTATACGGCTATGGATAGTCTATCACACGAGAATCACGCTCGCTGCATCAGAAGCAACAATACGCTTCAGTCTAAGTATCAGTGTACCATGTTTAAAAAGATTTTGTGGGCGGTGAAAGACTTAAAAATCTCAAAATAAAGTACGAGCCTGTGAATGTTGAGAGCTTCTAAGCCAAGTAAATGTCTACAAGCCAGCTCCTAGCGCAATTCGATCACTACTTACAAAGTATTCCATTATGAATGCGGACCATTTAATCGATTACTTCATCGATTGTAACTTCGAGGCCATTCTTAAGCCTACCGCGACTCAACATAGGGAGAACACCGTCTTCACAAACGAACACATTCCTATGTCGGTATCAGTAGCTGTTACTTTAACCGAGGGAATGTGTTGCTTTGTAATGACGACCCGAAGATGCTACTTACGGACATGTTCAATGGTGGTATATTTAGATATAGCAATACAGTATCAATAAAAATATATCGATATTACCAAAAATTATTCATGCATGACAGGTATGACAAAATTCCAGGAGTCAATCTTGGCAAAACCTACAAAATGATTAATGCGGAGATTTATGTTGACAGCTAGGAGTCTGCCAGCTTCTTTGACCGCAGCCTTGGATTTGATAGGCATAGGTCTGATTATTGGAAATTAGAACAGCAGCTTGTCGTAGCTGGTCCCAGCTACGACAAGTATCTTGGGGGTTGCAAAACGATGGCAAAACAAGATGTGTCTATGGTCTTGGTCTCCTAACGAGTACATAACCAGTATCATTGGCGACGAGTAAACTTTGTGTGAGATTACTACTAAATGAAATTGGCCAAAGACCCACTGATCTGGTACAATAACTTCGACGTAGTCCCTTTCACCAAAGCTATCAAAGCTCAGCGAGAGCAGTTTAAACGCTTCGATCAAGGTATGTTTGCGGAAAAAGTGTGTTTTCCTGGTCTTTTAAAAAGAGGTCATGTACCAGATCTCTGGATAGAAAGCCTGCCAACCTTTCAACTTTTAGCTAGGCGCATGGCCGGCTACAAGGGTCAGGATGCTAAGGCGAAACGGAAATTTGGTATGACACTCGAGCACGTGAATACATTGCTATCAAAGCAAAAGCACCTGTGTGGTCGATGCGACTATCGGCTGAATACTAACACCGCTTTAGCGAATTATGTCAACATTGAGCTTGGCCACATCGACGGTAACGTTTTGGTCAGCTGCGTTTAGTGCGACACCGTTTCAAAAGACAAGTCGCTCAAGGGGTTTTGGTACTAAGCGTTGCTTGAGTCTAGCCCGGATAGACTGGTTTACTCGACCGAAAAGGAGAAGAACAATCAATATGATGGCCAACATTGCTGAAGGCTCATCTATCATCTTCAATCGCTACGCCAAGCGTAATAAACGAAGATTTGCAGTGGTAAGGTCTGCAAAAAACTTGGCAATGAGATGCCATGCGGTCAATCGTCTACGGTTAAGGTGTATGATGGTAGCATCGACGACATCAAAGCAGACAAAGTAGTCGGCTTTCTTGAGTGTAAAATTCGAACACCAGAATACCCCAAAAATTACTCCCATTTTCAAAAATGTACAGATCTACTGTCTTAAATGAGAGCGTCATTGGTAAGCAGATGTTCGATTGAAACGAGACGCGCGAGTTAGACCGAGCAGAAACAGCTCGCAAATTGATTCGTAGCTACTTCGGTGAAAAGACTTTTACCTACACTTTTTTTTCAAGTGGTACCTCTCTCACGGTATATACATAGCTCGGACTTACTGCTTTGTCAAGGCCAGCTCTCGCAAGACTTTTGAGCCCTTCATTGAGGCTGTATCAAATGTTCGACGAAATGGTTATGTTGATAAGTCGAAGGCGATGTTTGCTGAGGTGAAAAATTTGGTAATTTTGATCTATCTAGAATGGAGATGAGCAAGCACAAAGAGGTTAAGTATGACTCGAGTGACAAAGCTTATAAGAGCAAGATCGAACACTTACCTTTCACGGTCTCAAGGAGCTAAATGAGGCGTGTGGAATCACGATAAAGAAGCGTCGACTCAATAATAAGAGCCCAAAAAAATTGTCGATTGCTATCTATCAGCTATATTGCCTGAGCTATGCACCCCCTTTAAAGAGCACAGATACGATTGGGTCCCGCGCGACTGCGACACTGAGGTAGCTGAGTTCGATTGCCGTACGCCGTGTTTGTTCAGAGATGAATGGTCAGATGCTATGATGGTCGCACTATCGAGAAAATCTATATTTGCTACCTACCTGGTGAGACATACAAACTTGAGGCTCCAGCTGAGGGTATTAGGCAGGAATTGGCCGAAACAACGGTGTGATTGATCATGATGGGTTTGAGACTGTCGTAAGGGATTGTAGCAGGCTACAAAGTACAAGCAAGAAGTGCAGACTGCCGAATAAAATTAAGTCTATTGTCATCTACACTTGAAACAAAACATCGCTCATCCACTACTATGACAAGCGTCGAGTACTTGATGATGGTATTGCGACTAAAGCACATGATATTTAAGCATTTAACCATGGGAGATTTTCTTTCAATGTTAATATAAATCGTAAACGCGCTACCAAAGAGATTCTACATGACCCAAAAACGGTTTTATAAGAGTTTAGGATCTGTATTTGAGCAACAAAGTTAAATCCTAAGATACCTTTCAAAATAGTAAACAATTGGTATGTGAGTCAGGCCGATATTCAAAGATTTCAAAGGCAAAAAGAAAGATTAATTAGTTCCAAAATAGCTTTGCACAACCTCAACTCGTGGCATATTGATCTTACATACGACAGACTCTGAGTGTTATCAATATCGACTCTACGCAAAGCTATTACGAATCAAGACGGCAGCAACTGTGTTAGCAGCGCTCAAAGCCTTTGTTTGTCTTCACAAAGTTGATATCCTAAAAAGTGATAATGATAGTGACTTCACAAGCTTACAGGCTCAAGAGCTATTCAACTTCAAGGCAATTTAGCACCTTAACACCGAGCCAGGTGGTCTTGGAGCTATGGAGAAAGTTGTACAATTCAACAGAATGTCAAAACAGAGACTTACCAAAATATCCCCGAAGAAAAGTACGCAAACGCTTATCATTGATATTAGCATACATACCACGTTTCATTGTTCAATCGCTATGACCCCAAACAAGGCAAAAGGCAAAGTAATGTATGTAGATCTGATTCATAAGTAGGTGTAGAATATAGAAGAAGGTCGACGTCGGATCCAGCGTATTATACAGTCTCAAAAATTAGGCATTAAAAAAATCTATTAATGGAGCAGAGCGGTCTATAAAACCGTTGAAATTCATGGCGGCCGTGTTCAAATCCGTTAAAAAAAGGATCATACTCTCTACAAGGCGCCAAGTAATCTTGAAATGGTTAAAACGCAGTCTACATATGTTGTTATTAACCGCGGCGATATTGTGAAACTGGGAAGGTCTTGGATCGTAAGACGACACGGTCTGGGAAGTACAAATATCTAATCAAACGGCTTGGTAATGGACCTGACTCCTGGAAGCCATTCTCAAGTCTCCCTCTGAGTTAAAGCAGGAAAATTTTGTGGCTAAAAAAATTTCTTTCTGAAGCAACTATACCAGATGTGGCAAATTTAGTTTAGTCTACAAAAGATCTGTTTTTGAGACGGAACAAAATGCACTAAAAGTAAGACATGTTAGCTTTATGATTTAATTGATAGAAATGACCTCTAAAAGCTTGAACGCAAGTATATAATTTCAAGTATCGTTCTTAGATTTCTGGGAAATAGCAAAAAAATTATAATGTGCCCAACTGTGCAGAAAAAGAACGCGAGCTCGCTCAACTCCTGCGTAAGCTTGGATCATTCAGATAATTAGTCGAAGTAGAAATAAGTTGTTCTATCTCGATGCATGCACAAATTTCCGCAAAACAGTAGTCAATCGAAACTATCGACATGTGTTGGACGCAATATGTGAAGTTTAATTCCATTGCTTTAAGAATCGATGTATAAATCTCTAAATGAGTGAAATAGTATCAGTCATAGCTATCAAACATTTAGACATGACTCAGTTATGCCGACTTAGTGGAAAGGGTATTTAACACTACTAATTTTTATGATTTGTTTGGTATAGAATCAATATATTTCCAAATTTTGCATTGCTCGCTCAGAGAAAGGAAAAACGTCAGAAGATTCTTATAAGAGATCAGCACTGCGTTCGATAATTCAGCACTAAGCGCCAGATGTATGCAAAAAACGTCATGGGCAAGTGAAGTCACGAATGAGATGAATACAGTCTATCTCAACTGAAGATACTCAGATTGATATGAGTGTTAGATCCGACGAAATTATTCCTGAAAGAGTAGAGCAATATATAATTCAGTGTACTGAATGTGGTCAGTAGCTTGAACCTTTCAAATCTTAAGGAGTCGATAGCATCCGTCGATGCGTTGCATATTGTAGACCACACCATTTCCTATGCATCACGCCGTTCTCAGGAGCATTCGTGTGTCGGGAAGGCGCTTGTTGCACGCGTGTACAATGCGCTACTTGCTGTTAATGTGATTGATACACAACGTCCTTGTGAAATGAGTGAACTTATTTTTCTCAGCTGTTCTTGCCTCGTTCTTTTCACGTAAAGGCGTCACACGGATTGTTTGGTAAGAGGTATCTGTTATGTCGCGCATTTTTCGGTAAACAGTTTCAATGTGTATAAAATAACTTTTCCGCTGTGTTTTGTTAAACGCTGCTTGAATTGTTGAAAGATCGATTACTGAAAACTTTAGAAGATCATCCAAAAAATGTTTTTGGATAAAAAGAGTCAAGCGTGTGCTAGAAGACACAGAGCACAATATGTGCGCTGGGAGCCACATTCGTGGACCGACAAGCTTTTGACGTTTGAGTTTGTGCAAAAACAATGCGATTTGCGCATTGACAAGATTGGCGCTTTTTTTAATGGTCTAACGCGATTGAAAGTTCCGGTGACTCCTCCAGCAATGGTGCTTCCAGAATTAGAGGATTTTTTTTAGAAATATTATGATGCGAATTTATCGTTTCCCTGTAAACAAAAGGAGTTCTTGGATAAAAACAAGAGAAAGGAATAAACTCATTTACTACAGGTGTATACCATTGCCAGATCAATAATGCCTATCGCTGAAAGAGATGAGTTCATTTTTTAGCAAAATGAAACTCCGTTTTATCATCCTTTCACAGTCATAAAAAGGCATTGGACGACGCTCACCATATGCCTTTTCAAAACGATATCGATGCATCCAACAGTTAATGTGGGGCGTCTGAAGAGGTGGTTTGATTCGAATACCACATGAGTCCCGAGGTGGCCCCAGCACCGCTTCAGATTGTCGTTTTTGCGCTCGACCTTAACGGTAAAGCAAATGCGGGAGTTATACAGCGACTGATATTGTCGATAGTCAGTTTTGTACGGGCCATATAGCCAAGGGGCCGCCTCATCATAAAGCCGTTTGCTTCGAGCAGACGGTGGAGCGCGTAGCTCAGTACGAAGGCAAACAACTTCCCGACACTGCTCGGTGACCTTGCGCTGAGGCGCGCCGCGGTCAATTTCACAAAAAAATAAGGATCAATGGTCAAAATTCTTTTCAACGGTCTCAAGGGTCCGTGGTCGGCCTGAAGAAGTCTCGGTCTGCTCGCCAATCTTTATAGCATTTTCAAGAACGTACACCTGATCGCATAGGAGTACGTATGAAAGCTCAGCTTACAACGCTTGGCAGATTATAAGATTTCTATGATTTGGTTTGATGTCAAGTCAGATGCTGAGATAGATAGTTTCGAGCGCGCGTATGTAGCTCCCTCAACGGCGGCCAAAAACTGCAACGTGCATACATAATGTTTGTTACTCCTGATTCCGGATTGCAGCGACCGTCTGGCGATCGCGTCGGAGCTGTCCTAGCGGCTTCAATGAGTGTTGTGAAGAAGTATAACCGAGCCACTTTACAAGAAGCCCCCGGTACCCGTGACACGATTCCAATTTACAACACCCAGCACATGGATGTCTTCTGGGTCTTTACGTTTGGAGAGTGCCCAGCGAGGGCGCTTCCGCCTAAATCCTGCTGACTCTTCATAGAAGAGGCAACAAATTTAATTCATCGATCGTAATTAGGCTTTGCGTCTTTTCACCCTGAAGGTTCATCCAGGTCTTCTTATTCTCTTGTGGAACTGACAGTGCTTTGGAGTACTCAACGGGTAATTTGTACCGAGGCCTTCAAGTTGCTGAGTAAAATGTTTGAGTGGGATTCAACGTGGTACTAATCCATGCGCATGGCCGCCATAAGGCCAAATACTTCTTGAGTTAAGTACCGTTTATAAATGCGATTCGAGGCGTAACTTTAGAGAACCCTCGGAGCACGCGACGCAGATGAGCGTTTGCTCGTCGTCGTTCTGGCCAGCATCGACCGTGTAATGTTGATGTGGATGGTTTTCAATTCCCTCGCTAAACGCGTTGTCCCAAAAATCAATTGACGTATCACGGAATGGCAACTTGCGTCGGTACTCGTCGAAGAGTCACATATCCCTTCGCTCATTGCGTTGGTGACTTCGGCCACTTCACCCCCCGGTAATGTACCAAAGATTGCCGTCATTGATTTCGTCGTTTTTCTACTGATTCTTTCAATTTTGGTCACCTCAACAAGAAGGACATCCTGGCCTTAGCCTTTTCCCTCAAAAGCCATGGACTTACCTGTCATTTTGAGTGAGGCCTATTGCATGGAGCGTATGTTTGAACGATGAGGATGCCTTGAAAGCGTTATCAGCTTTTTTAAGCCTTGGTGGGCAAAGCTGGTCGCCATATTCATCGCCCAAAGGCGCAAGTGTTTGTGAAACATCGGACGAGGATATACGATTGACAGAGATATTCCGCCGCGATAGAGTGAGAGGCTATTCCAGAGCGTTTCTTACCTAAGCGACTCTCTGGGCTTGTCATGCACCAAGAGCCATTATTTTCTTACACCCCTTGAAGCGAAAAACTAGTGTTTCCCACAAAAGCTCGGCTTTGTGTAACAGTCCTTTGTATTTATCTCCACTACGGCTAGGATTTCCTTCATTCTTAGAGGAACGAGCATTATTTGTTGTTTTGACTTGCATAATACATATCAGCTTGGCCATAACAATAAGAATAAGGCCTTTGGTCTGCCGAGGCATTCAAAGTGAACAAAGCAATTCTGAATAAGGTTGCTTCGACTTCCTTTGGTGGCTCTGCATCACAATCGGCATTGTTTTGCAATTAAGGCTCCACCTGCGCTGTCCTAAAATGGTTTGCCCACCTTATCAGTATGTATATTGGTCAGCATAGTTAGGTATCTCGAAAAAAATTGGGTGTGAATGTAGTAAAAATTACCAGCTAAATACAAAGTGCATAAAATGAAATATAGGTACGTTATGTCCAACTAATTAGTCTAGAAACTGCCTTCTATTGCACACGTCGATTCTTTTAAGTAGTGAGCGGTCATTTACCAGGAGATCCTTCTCAGCCAAATTTTGTCACTTCTTGGCACAGTATGCCACGGCTGGACTGATAATGGGAACGCTGATCAATGCGATAATGTCGTTTCTAGCTTACTGCCTGAATGTGGAAGGTCATATGTATTGCTGCACGCCTTCTCTGTACAAGGTGCTGCGCGACCCTGGCTTAGGCTTGTTGAGGGCTATGTGTGAACAGAGAAACATTGTTTTCTGGGTGGCAAAAAGAAGTCGATGTGAGAAGTCTTATCTTAATACTTTTAAAAAATCTGTCCGGGTTTTCTTTTACGAGTCTGAAAAGTTATATAGTTTTTTTAAAAAAAAATCCAGCTACCATCTCTTGTTGAGCTGTCTCTGCGCTCACTTTAGCGCGGCAATGTTTTTGACTTGTCGTACGTCTCAGCAAAGGAACATAAGTCTTCGATTGTTCACAATCACTCATCTTAAGGGGATCTAATAAAGCGCAGTTTTAAGACTGATAATTATCGTAAAGTCTTCATTCTGCCTCCAATTCTCGATTAGCGACTAAAATCTAGATCGCAATCATAGCAGATGCTGCTTTTTCCGACACCTTTTGAATATTTTGCTGTGCAAAACCTGTGTAGAAACCACTTGCAAGCACCAAAACAAAGCTTGTTTTGTGGCTCTGCTAACACGAAAAGTAGCGTTTCAGTGTAAGTGAAGATCTAAATCGCGCCTCGGTAAGTGTGGCTTATGTCGAAATGGATTACCTTCACTCAATGTGAATGTCGCTCAAACATTGCTATTATCAGGTCGTATTAGTCATGACGATGCACCGTTTTTGAATGTATAACACGTAATTAGTAAAAAAAAATTATCGCTCTTCCTCGTAGACCATATTGGTACCACTTTAAGAAATTGGGCAGGAATACCCATGTCAAGTTTTATCCAACAACACAGTGTGTGTCGCTTCGATTTTGGGCGCCCCTGTCCTTTGGCGATGGACAGCAACGATGTACAGCTAGGATAAGTGGTGTGGAATATATCTGGGGAATCAATTAGCTAACTCAAGGCAATGAAGCTGGAGTGGAGACGCTGCCATACTACCTCTGCGTATTTTTTTACAGACAAATCAGCGCTTGTTTTAAAGTTTGCTGTTGTTGATATCCTCAAAATTGACGTTACTTCTTTGCTTTATTATTTGCGGAGCCTGTAAGAATCATTCGCTGACAAAGAAAGATTTATACTTAAAAGGGAGAATGGAAAAAATTTACCTTTTTTCAAATTGAATATAAAAAATACTCCGCCAAAACAAAAAATGATAAAAAGCAAAAAGTATACCTAGTAATATATATTTTGGCAACAATGGCAAAATATACATGTAAAAAATGAAAGATAGAGAATTTATACCTATAATAGTAATTTACCGCAAACAATCTTTGGGGAGCCTTGGAAAGATAGTTAAGATGCAATGCAAATAGAGAGATGGCGCGGGTTCAAATCCACTTGGTGCAAATATGGAAAGTCACTACATAGACTGGACAGATAGTGTGTATACTGCTCAAAGTCTTTGCGTAAGTCGGTACTACTAAGTGCACCCTAACCCACAATGAAGCCAGTAAGTCCACCTAAACACAGCTCGTATGGGAGTCTCATGGCAGTTCGGTGAACAGGGCAAAATGGGGTTGAGCCAGTGGTGTTATCACCGAAGTAGGTACGGTGCTGTGGAGTGAATGAAAGAATACGTGGCATAGAAAACTTTGTGGTTGGCACAAACATTATCATTACTACAATAGTCGATAAAACGACGACGAGAGAAGACATGGTGAGAGAGACGCGGGTGACAAGCGAAGAGTTAACGTACATCATCAAATGAAGATGAATTTTTTTCAACCAAATTTACAAAAGTCGAGAAGATGCGAAACGCACGGTTGTTGAGTACAATCGCCGTGTTTGTCGTGCATACGTAATTACTCAAAGTGACTTCCATCGATACAAATGTGTTTGTTCGAATGCATCATGTTCATTCATGGTTCGATTTGCGTATGAGAAAAGCTTTGGACCTCCGACTCGATTTGTCGCGCACACATGTGATGTTACATCGGTTGATCTTCACTCGCGGAATGCTCGACGTGCGTTTACGGCAAAGCAGCTGGCGCAAAGTGATGTCGTGCGTAAATTGGTGCATACACATTGCCGAAACCTCTCGCCAGTAATCATTCGCGATAATTTAGAAGGCATGGGAATAATTGTGACGTACGACAACCGTGTGAACGCTTGCAAAAGGCTTATGGAAGAGTTTTATGGTGACGATTTTAATCGATTCCAGTTAATTTTGTCGTGCTGCGAAGCACTTGAGAAACGCGGGCATGCGGTATCTTTTGAGTTTGAAGAAAAAGTGTTCCTGCGGGCAGAAATTGGTTATATGCTAGGATTTCATGCGTTTGCTCCATATGCATTACGCGGCATGGCACTTTTTTCAAGATCAAAGTTGGAGGTGTGCTGTTGGTGGCGTGTTTTAGAAATGGGAAGAACTGATTCAGATTGTTGCTGTCGCATTCGTCAGCAGTGAGACTAAAGTAAATTGAGCGCGGTTCATCAAGTTCCTGTTCCAGCATTTACCTGTACTTCCAGCCTTCGTAATATCTGATCGTGACAAGGAGTTAGTGCCAGCAATGAAAGAAAATGGCAAAGAGATAACACATTTCTTTCGCTTACGTCACCTCATGGAGAATTTCAATCTAAAGTTCAGCGACAAGACGTTGAAGCAACATGCATGGGGCTTGGCACGTGCACTGACCAGGCAATCGTACGAAGCCAAAGAAGAAGACCTGATGAAGCTCAATCGCGAGACAGTAGATGGCTGGCTGACGTTGGCTATGGGAAGTCGTCTATTGCCCATAGGCCATGTTCATGATATGGAATGCTTACTTTCAATAACGTCGAATCCATGAACAACGCGCTGAAAAACATCCGTGAAATGCCGATCTTGGATTATATGATGGCAATTGAACGCTATGTCGGTACGAAGTGGCTCAATTTTGCTGGACAGACCAAACAAGTGGTGACATCTTATGCTGCCAGTTGCATCACTTCAATATCAAAAATGTCCGAGGAAACAATTCAAGTATGTCCAAGTTCAACTGCATCGTTTGTTGTGTCGGTTCGAATTGAAACAAACAAGCTAATGGAGTATGCTGTTGAGGTGAATATAGCAGTGGTACCTGTACATGCGGTTATGTGAAGGATATGAACGCTCCATGTTGATATCTCATAGCAGCACTCAAGTTTTCAAATCAGCTGTCACGTGCAGAATGGTTTTTTGGGAATATAAGGTCAACCAAGACGTATCTACTTGCCTACGATGAAGCACTCGAAGTGAAGCCATTTGTGACAAAAAGTGAACTGGTAAAGACTGAGCATCTTCCACCAAATCCGTCCAAAAGAAAAGGTCGACCCAAAAAGCAGCGAACCGAATCACAGCATGCTACATTAGAAGTCGACGCGCCAAAAATTGTTTTTCGATGCGACAGCTGTGGTCAAGTAAGCGTCGATGCACCAGTTATGAGCAGCATATAGTATACTTCCTTCTTTTTTACTTCGTAGGCAGTTTTTTTTCATTTTGGCGGAAAAGTTGTGACCGGTAGACTTTTTCCATTTAAATATATTTTTTCCATTTGATTTGAAAAAAGGTATATTTTTTCCATTCTCCTTACTTAAATTATCAAGTATTGAAAATATATTTTTTTTTTTCGATCGAATTCTTAAATACCGGTACTCTAGCGATATACGCTAAAATTGCATTTTTTGCTTTACCGGTAGGCTAACAAATTACAGTCTATCCTTACCGGTAACTGCATCACCGGGACACTTCACTACGCCTTCGGCAATGGCGGACGACGGTAAGCAGTCATTCCTCGTCTCTCTCTACCTCTTACATAGCGCCCGGTGTTTACACAGATGCGGTGATCAGGCGACGCTTACTAACTCGCACAAGCACGGTCGGCAAGTCGGGGCTGAAGAAATGCGCAGAAATGATGCTCGTGCTTGTAGACCTGCTGACGGATGATTCGGTGGACAACGCCACTTGCAAACAGGAGATGGCCGCATTTTTTTGGGAGATGGAACAGCTTCAGTTTGAGGCCAATAAGACTGAAATCTGGAATTATACATGCGACCGCGAGATGGAGGAGTACGAAACGCTCAATTCGCAAATCGACACGAACATCGCAAAGGCTGCGACCGAAATTGAGGATTTGCAGGTCAAGATGCATGCTGAAAAGACAGTGCGGGCCTACAAGGAGGAGTATGAGTCTGTTGCCAAAGTGATCAATGAGCTGCCATCACGAAAAGACATCGAGATGGAAATTAAAGAACAAAAGAAGTTGCTCCATGATGTCTCCACGGCTATTGAAGCGGTAGACGGAAAGCTTGATCTTCGTGCAAAGCAATTTGCGCTACTGATGAACACGATCCAGAACTTGGAAGCTACGCTGGAAGAAGATGCAAAATTTGACAAGGATCAGCAGGATGAAGACGAAGAGATGGTAGATGTCGAGGAAAAGACTGCGACGGAGAAAGAGAATGGTGAATAGCGCATAAGTGTTGAGGATGGGCTTCATACTAATAAGTTTGTTTAGGTAAATAGGACAATTGCTGTCAGTTTCCGTAAGTGCAATTAAAGGTTGGGATGGTAGCTTAATATACAATATCGTGTAGCTTATCCTCACAAAAAGTGCTTTTGGTTTATCGTAAAAATTGAATATCGCCTAAGACAACAATGGAGATCACTCGCGCCTCTACACAAGCACTGATACAAAGCTGAAAAGTGAGAAAAGAAACGGATTCGGAGCTCGAGAAGCCTTATTTCTTCAGTTCTCAAGCATAGCGACGAGTCCACTCTGCAGCTGTAGATGCCATAAAGCCACAGCTAATCAGATCACAAGATTCAATCTCTGTCCTCGCTCAAACATACCTGTGTGCACAGCTCCGGCCTCGTCCGTTTTCCAATGATCTGCAACATCGTTTGCCAGTGGGTCATCCGGGTTTGGCGCAGACAAAAGCGCCTGGATGCTCAGTAGCACCGTGCGGATCTGCAAGGCGGGGGACCACTTGTCCTTTAAAATGTCAAGGCAAATACGGCCTAGCTTGTCGATATTCGGATGGTAGATGCGCGTGAGGAAGCGAACTTTAGGTGGGGCCATGGGGTAGTCCGCTGGCAAAAAAAGTTCCAGCTTGAAGATACCGTCTGCCGATCACCAAATCATAATCACAACTTTCTCCTAAATCATCATACAGCCACGTACTCTCGTAGGGTGACGACTGCGGACCAGCGATCACCACTTGAAAATAGCGTAAATTATCTTCGTATGGCGTGGCGCTAATCCCAGCCACTGCAAATGGACCCGCGATCGTTAGTATCTGTTTACCTCTATGAAATCATAATTCGACGCACCAGGCTCCGCTAGCAACCGTTGGGTTTCCTTACCACAAAAAATAAGGCGTTAGTCCATTTAGTCGCCTCAAATTGTATCGTTCACGAACAGCATGAGCGAGAGGCCACACGACGGGGCTGTGCGTATTACCTTAACGATGCGGCGCGGAAGTGTGCTCGCCATACTTTCTAGTTTTCTACCAAGCAAACTAGTCAGAGCTGATAAAACTTAAATATAGAGGGAAAGCTTCAGAGTGATGGTCAAGTTGGAGTTTCTATTTATAGGTTGAGGTGGTGCGGAGAAAGAACGGAAACGGCTCCGCCGTGGGTTCAAGGAGCGACCGACGGATGCTGCAAAGCCTAGTACGAGCCAAACATGGCGGACTTTGACAACATGGACAATTTCAGCGACCACGCGGTACAGGGAAAGCCCATTAAGGCCTTTAGAAACGGTCATTTTGACAATCCGAAAGGTTCGATTGAAATTTGTACAAGTCAAATATAAAAATCTTACTTCTTTGCGTAGTGCTTTTTGTGCAGCATCATTGGAGTTGGGATGAGTTTTTATGTGCTGTCTCTCAGCGGCTGGAGATGATTCCTATGGCATCGCGAGTGTTCAATGCTGATGGCGCCGAAATCGACGACATCATGTGCATTGAAGAAAACGATATGCTTTTTCTTTCTACCGGTAGATCGTTTAAGGCGCCTAATTCTGAAGGCGACGACGTGAAGAGCAGCAGCGATGACAGGATTGCTAATATTGTGGGAGGTTACAAGGTCACGACGTTGCTTGGTAGAGGAGGCTTTGGAGAGGTGCGACTGGGAGTGCATCAACTTACGAACGACAAAGTGGCACTAAAGTTTATATTGGTAGGGCGATGACGTGTGTGTTCAAATTGTTATTTGTATGAGTTACATTTATGGTTTGTAGAAAAGCGAAATGGGGTCGTTAGGAGATGTTGAGCGCACGACAACGGAGATCCAGTGTTTAACGGTAATTTAATTAAGTTTTTGCATGGCTCTACTACTCAGCCTTAACTTTTGATGTTGTAGGCACTGAATCACCCAAGTATTATCAAGCTGCTGCGTGTGATTAATGAACCGAATCACATTGTGCTTGTTTTTGAGCTGCTGGAAGGGTAAGAGCCTAAATTAAATTTAGCAGGTGCGCAATGGTGATTTAAAAGTTTGTGTGCGTGCAGTGGCGATCTTTTCCACTACATAAAACAATTTCCAGGTGGCATTTCAGAGGACGATGGCGCGGGCCTTTTTTTGCAAGTAATAGGTGGTGTTGGGTACGCCCACAATCAACACATTTGCCATCGCGATCTTAAGTTGGAGAATATTTTGCTTACAAAGTAAGGTTTTGAGAACTTTTGGAGTAGCTCCCTATTTGTACACACTTGATTTTTTTCATTTTGCATCAGCAAAAATGATATTTCTACGGCCAAGATTGCAGATTTCGGACTCAGCGATTTTTACAAGCCAGGAGCTATGATGAAAACGAGTTGCGGGTCTATCTCCTATTTGGCACCGGAAGTTTTTCGTGGGACATCTAACGCCGGCCCGCCGCTTGATGTGTGGAGTCTGGGTGTAATTTTGTTTGCGATCGTGTGTGGTCGACTGCCTTTTGAAGGTCACGACCTCCAAGGAACTAATCGCCCGCGTGAAAGTGTTATTCGAAATCGTATCATGCGATGCCAATTCAAGTTGGATACAGAGCTAAGTCCAGCACTTACGGATCTTGTGACTCGGATGCTCGAGCCTGATCCAAACGAGAGGGCAACTATTCCTGAGATTTTTAGTCACCCGTGGGTGCGCCGTACAGGCGGTACATTGAGTTGTTTACCAATTGCCTTTGCGAGCACAACTTTGCAAGACATTTTAGACGACGAAAATACTGAGGACGAGAGCTTTGCAGTCGCATACACAGCTGCCCCTATTTTAACGACAGCCAAGATGAATGACGAAGATAAACTACCTTCGATAGCTCATCGGTATTCTCGTACGGATTCCACCGGAGGCTTAATTATACTAGGTGGTGCGACGACCCCTATATCTAGTGGTGCAACAGCAATAGGCTCAGGCGGGACTTTTACTTCAACTTGGGGACGAGTACGCGCTGGTCGAGTTCCAGAAAATCCGCTGCGGCATAAAGGGATACTGATAGCAGATAAGTTGTCGCCACGGCACTCTGGATTTGGGAGCTTGGGGACGATGAACACGCCCATGCCAGTAGCATCAAGTCCAACTATCAAACGGTATGCTATGTCCACGGGCAATACTCGCTTGCGGCCTCGTCAGCCAGTCCCGTCTCCTTCCTCTGGTACAAACAGCAACACAAGCGACAAGGCTCATGCGGATCGCGCTCCAGCCCATCTGGGAGATTTAGATCGATTGCCCGTAGCACATCTTAAACACTCGAGACGAAGATCCGACAACTATGACGATGTAGCAGATCACGCCATGGGTCATTACCGAACAAGGGCAGGTCTTGGTGGTTTGGATTCGCATACTAATGAGACGATAGGAAGATAATCGTAAACCCATGTCGAATTTTTATTAGCTAGTGATTAAGTAGGATTAAGGCATTAGCTTTCTCATGCTTTGCTCGGTTTTATTTGACCCATCTCGAGGAATTTATTGCTTCACGACACGCTACTGCATATTCCTCGATAATCCTTCGACAATATTCAATTGACCGCAGCATACGCGGGAGAGGCAGACTCTTAAACATTACATAACATCGTTCGGTTGAGCCGCTGACCGACACGCGGTGTCTTAGGTAATGTACCCATGATCAATTTCTACAGCACCAATCCGCAGATTGAACCGCTCAATAGGCGGCTGAACGAGGTTCGTGCCACCAGGATGGCTTGATGATCGTACAATGAGAACATACATCCAATTTTTAAAAATCTTTTGACACCAATCATTTGGACCTATCAACACTTAGACGCAGTTAATTCGTGGTGCATACCCAACCACTCGCACAAGGTCGGTGTGTTATCAAAACGATATAAGTTTAGTCTTGGAAGCAGATGCGAACCCAGACATGACGGATTTAGTTGGCCATACTCCACTCCACTTTGCTCTTAATTGTAGCAAATTAGAGACTCGAGAATCTCTCGTTCATCTCCTCATTCAATACGATGCAAAGGTAAATGTGAAGGACCGCGACGGCAATGGCTTCCCGACACCTGGGACATGACCCACGTTCACGCATCGAGGATACTCGCTTAGCGTGCACACGTCTCTTGCTCACAAGTGGGGCCTTTTTGAATGCGAATCGACTTGGGAATTATCCTACACACATTGCAGCTCACAACCGAACCACTTGAAGATTGCTTGCTATATGATTAGTGAGTGACTAGATATTTCGGGTCGTCAGGCAATTCACGTGGCGAAAACTAATAAAAATTGGACTTTTGCTCGAATCCTAATCATCATGTCGATTGAGAAGTCCTTTGAAGACGCTGACATTCGAGACAATTTCTCGCTGACTGGAAACCTTTGATAAATCGAAAGCATTTCGCAGAGTTACGGAGTTACGGCAGGCAAATCTCACATTTGCCACATAAATATTGCAATCGACTTCTCGCGCAGCCAAATACAGACTATTTATTTATCTCAAGATGTAACAAGCAGTAACAGGGCCTTGCTTGGCTAAAAAAATACCCATGTCAGCAGCAAGTGCTGTGTCTTGCGAGCGCCGCTCAGTCTGCAATGAACCACTTCATGCGCAGGGTAAACCCTCATCCTTGACTTAGCGCTAACCATGTCATCACCGGTATGCAGCAAATTCTTTTCCCCTAGAGCACTACTCAGCACACATAACTGAGTTGCTTAACAGCGACAATCGACCAATACGCTTTTCTCCGATCTCCATAGCTGAATAAGTTTAAAGTAATCAGGTCTGTCACGAAGCGCAAAACAATTCCAACCGACTTTGGTAAACCGCAAACCAATGGATATCTGTGTAGAAATTATGCAACGGCAAAAAGGTTCGGCCTGTATTGCCAATCGGATTGGATCATGGTATGTAGCGATGAGTCCGAGCAATACCTTATGCGTTGCACATGATCAAACGACATCTTATCGGTGTTGTGGCTTATACCACCACGTTAATGGCGGCGGATGACTTGGCAAGAGAGTTGATACATTCGACTGATGCGTAATTCTCTTCAAGGCTACGGAAGATCTATGACACCGGACAGGGGAACACCAACCTCAAACACAAGTGGTACAAACGTATCCATTATCAATGTACATTGTCCAGAAGTGCTGAGACGACATTATTATAGGACGCTTGCTTTAATGCAGAGTATCTCGTTTTGAGTACAGAGGATCAAAAGTAAAAATGTCATAAAAGACGATAGCGCGCGGTTATGTACGTATATAAAGAAGGACTTGAATACGGTTGGAGACAAATATCGCAGTGAGTTGTATTAAAAGTGCAGTGTAACGTCTCTAAACCTTTTTTTTTGCAAAAAGCTCGAGACAGAAATGGTCCCGGATGGTAAATCTCCCCGTATCACGCCAGCTTCCTCGGTCGAAAAGCCAAGTAGCAAGTAGCGCACCGTACAGGATAATAACGAGCTAAATGTCACCACCTTCCAAACACAAGCGCTAATTTCTAGAAGGATGTGCTGCAAACAATATAGCGGCATGTACACGGTACAGCACACTCGGCTTGGTCGACGGGTGCTATTAATTTGTCATGCGAGAGAGTTACATACCATTTACTGAGGTCACCGCTTCAAGAAATATGCTTTGCGAGTATTTTGTTAGTTCCACAAATCTTTGGAGTGCGCCTGCAACGTTTGATAGTCTGGCGACGCAATTTTATAGTTCCCACGAGGCGTTGGCACAGCCATACTTTAACTGTTTCTAATCGTGCGGAACATTGGACGGTAGACATTTAATACCACATCGTTCACTTGCGAACACTTGTTCACACAAATGAGCTTTACGCTAATGCAGATAAGCGTATCTTTAGCGCAAAAAAGTATAGTTAAGGGTGTTTGATTGGAATGCATGGCTTTTGGTAACATCTCGCTCAAATGAACGCTTTTACAGTAGAAATTGGCTTGGTCAGACCGGATACTTGCTTAAGTTCATTGCAAACTGCGCAGAAGTGGGCTTGGCCACTGTCTGGTCTTCTTTTTAAGAGAACAAATGGTGGCTTCAAAAAACTTACGCTAAAAGGCGTTTGACAAATTCGCTCACACAGCAAACTAATTTTTTCGAACAAAACCTCGTAAATCTTAAAATGGCACAGCAAAATTGTTGCACGTATACATCGCTTCACGAATCGCTAGACTTTTTGTTATGTTCTTAACCATTATAATCACACCGTACGACATTAATATTCTTAAAGTAAGCGAGGACGGCGATCCTGTTTAAAAGTTGTTAGTTAAATAAATTAAAGCCGTCCATCTCTTTCCTCCTGCATAGCTGATGGCTGTATGTACGGTGTACAACGAAGATTTTCCATTTGATACAGCTAGCGTAAGAAGATAGCCCATTGCAGCTGTATGTGAGATAGCGCCAGACTTGCCAGTTGCCGTACCGTCAAGACTAATCATTGTCATTTATTTTCGTCACATAAAGCCACCAATGTTTTGCCACAGTTAAGTCATCACTAGCCTTATCTCTTAGATCCTTGCAATGCTGGGCTGGCAGACTGGACACGCCTTCCTATTAAATCTTATATACAGAATACTTATAAATTCTGAACTACTTTCATCTGCGCGAATGGTCAGCACCAGAGATACAATCAATTGGTTTCCTGACGACTGTGAGCATAATGATAGTAGTCGTTAACTGAGAGACGGTAATTGTGAATACAGAAGTGTCTAATTTCCACGATTTACTGATCTTTAATTAGACGCTTCCTACCGTAAAGCGAGATATGCACTCTGTGCCACGAAGATTGTACTGATCGAATTTGTTGATACTTCAACGTCGACATTTCGCATCATGTACAAACGGCACCAGCGTGAAAGAAAAGTCGTCTAGCAAATGAGAACGTACTGCTCATCCTTCGCTTTTTTTATTCTCGTAATGATTTTGCAACACTATCAGCTTCTTAACCCGAGAAAGTGTTCTTAGCTTCGAAAAGATATACCTCTCACTTTCGTGCAGTGAGATAGTACTTGCCTTTAATACAATTGTTAAAAGTATTTGCTGTGACGTAATGGCAGGTTGGCCAGCAGCGGCAACCACGCCCATCACAGTGTTCCAAACATACTTATGCATTGGAACGATATACAGAAATCTGTCTGCAGAGTTTCAGGTCAAGAAGTTGAGGTAAGAGCTCTCCAATTAATATCACGTTCCGATTTGCTTCTAGCAACAAATACTCCTCTTCGCCCCGCTCGCTGCCCATGTCTCAGTCGACGACTAATCGTTCAACAAGCCTCCTCCTCGACTGTGTTACAAATGAGCCACTGTCGCACCGTTCTTGAATATCCACTGTATCTACATCACAATAGCTTTCTCCGTCATACTGGGACGAAGATAAACCTCGCGCATCGTCTTAAAAGTCGCTACTCCACTTTTATACGATGGGATAATTAGAGCTGTAATTAATTCTCCAGGGCAATTTAATTCTTGTAGCCGACTTTCAAGTATCGCAGTGAGACTAGATACAGCAAGCTGCCGCTTTAAACGTTCATATCGTAGGATTGAAGCATCGTTTGCGTGTGCAAGTACGGAATGTAGAGTGCTTTTTCATTGTCGGCCTCCATACAAGCAACGTATAGTTCGCGAAGAAACGCAGCGTACTGAGCTTCGTTGGATCGTTTCATCAGCCCGCTCACGAGTTTGGCCATAAATCTAGTGCACAGTTCACGACACACGTCAGCTCATTTCTAATACCAGAGAGCATCACACGTACATCGCGATGCGAGTATCACACGCTTGCAAAAGTGGGGTCAAAGCTGCCAAGGTTTCGACTTTGTCAGTTTCTGTAGGATTGTTTGAAAAAGTGTGCAAAACAATGAACGCCGTGCACGCAGTCACGTCGCCGACTAAAGAATCATCCACTCCACAGCAAATACGACGACAATCAACGCCTTGGTGTGAATGAGACGTTTCATGCAGTACGGATAGCACATGCACGAAAAATGCGGTGTCTAATTGGCGTAACACCTGTCTATCCAAAGCGACCTCCCCATTTAGCACAAGACACGCCAATGAGTCCGACCTAGCAACACAGTCAAGACGACATTCACTTTGATTGTTTGCATCCCGTTCTTTCCATCGGTTATCGATGTCGGACAAGTCACACTGACACATGTCCAAAAGTAGCAACACCACTGATACTAACACTGCTGCCTCGCTCTCTCTGTGGTCAAGAAGCACATGCAAACAAGTGTTGACCTCTGCAATAGTTGCCGCGTCAGGCTTTCCCGACTACATCAAACAGTTGCATCATACAAAGTTAGCCATTAGTCCAACATTCAAAAGTAACATCACTTACACAGAGCTGTAGTTTTCGTTGTATAAAAAAGGTCAATACGTTCGCAAATGAGGTCCGTAGTCCTACAGGATTTGTCGGTGAAGCCAATTCCCAAAATGTCGTTTGAGCAGCCACACCAATGTCCCCTCCTTCATCATAGCAAACCGTTTCTTCCAACTTCTCTCCCGCAAGAGCTGGCTTTGGACGTAGTAGTCGTCCTTCCGACTGCAATTGTACGGCTTCTGCCGTCGTCGCGGCCTTCCTATCATACGACGAGAAGGTGTCGTTCCCTCGATTATAGCTCAAAAGTTCAGCAAGCCATCGTTCACCTCGAAAGCGCTCAACTGCTCGATTTGATTTTAACAACTTTGAAATGTAGTCGATAACTTCGTCTCGATTGCTTAAATTTCTTGTCCTAGCTGTTTTGAGACTTGGGTTTGCTCCAAAGTAGGCATCAACTTGCACGATTAAGCGAAATTGGGTCACAAATGCAATCAATAGCTTTTCCGACACTGACGGACAGCTTAATGCCATTTTACTTGCTATACGAGCGCTTGAAATATATGGAGAAATTAATTTCAGTCGCATCTTTCCAGCTCGATCTACCCAATTTACAATCGTGTGCCAGATTTCATCGAATTTAGCACCGCTCATCATTTCACGACTTCCTAAGCGTCGGATCTCGTCACAAACACAATCCACAAGCACGAAACAAGTCAAACGCTTTAAACGAGCGACGGGGGAAGTGTAGAAGAAATACAGGAGCATTTCAAGACCTACGTGCTGCTCCACCATTGCCACTGGCGGGCCACATGTCCACAAAGTGTAATCCTTAATCGATACTTGATTCTCCAAACCGACCGATTTATGTGACGCAGTGTATTGATATGCATACAAAGTCGCTACGACGAGTTCCATTGCTGTTAATTGGAGTTTTAAAGCTCTCGAGTCGCGGTTGCTAGCTTCCGCTACGAAAAACAAAAGCGTGTGCTTATCGAGTAACCTTAAACGATCAGCCCCATATTTGCCATTGCCTTTTTTAACAAAAAAAAATAAGCAGCCCACCGCTAGATCGACCCAGTCAAAAGACAGAGAATTAATAGGAACCGAATGAGCCGTTGTGGATATCACGACGGCCTTTGCCATCATTTCTCGCAACAAAGCGAACAAATCTGTCTCTAAATGCTGCGCTTGAGTGGCCACGGAATGTTCTCGTGAAGACAAAAGTGTCGCAAGGACAGCAACACTTGTATCAAAAAACAAAGTGAATGCTAGACGGCACCACTGTGCTGAGGGGCGCAGGACCACTTCTAGCAGCTTAAAACTCACTCCGGATGCGGCCAAATTCTTACAATTACAAGCGAAATACGCGTGGGTCAGTGCATTCACTGCAAGTTGGGTCAGCAAAGCCGTGTACTTTTGTTCCAGCAAACTAAGGACACACCTATCGCTTCGTTCGTACAAATTGTAAAGTTCACCCAAAAGTTCGTCGAGCTCATCCAATGTCGGATAGCGCGTTGTTTGGTTGTTAAAAGTCGGTACTTTGGTCATCGATGGCTTTTTGGAATGCAGAGCTTGTTGTGTAGCGTCTACTTCTCTTGCCAAGTCATAAACATTCGTTACAGCAAGAGTCTGAAGGTCATCTTGTCGTAATTTCACGTGTTTCGAAGTGGGTTTAATCGATTTGCAGTTTCCATAGCACCATTGAAAGATACAAGACACGAACTCGTCCGGGTTTGCCTTGTGCAACTCCATCGTCTTGTAGCTTTGCTTTATGAAGTAAAGCGACAAATTTCGCCAAAAGTCGCTCAACACGACCTTGGTCGTTTCACACGGTGATCACAGAAATGGACATGGAGACCCTTTCAATCCGCTCTACCCGCGAGTGCGACGCATTGCAAGGTGCAGATGTGACGCTAGTGCCACCATCGCAGTCCCATGTCGTGTTTGTACGAACTTTTTTAAAAAAGCATTGAAAGGAGATGAGCTAAACTGCTATGTTGCGTAGAGACTTCGCCGTGTGGATGACGACAGAGCGCCGTGGATTACGGAGCTGGATTTTTTGCTTTTTAATGCACAGGTACAAACCCCTTGAATCGATCGGGACTTAGCGTGGCGAAATGTGACGGTCTATGGCTTCTTCAGGGCGATATGTTGCAGGTACTACGTGGTGCCACTCCTTCTGACACTGTGAGTGGGACTTCGCACACTTTGTATTTTGGTGAAAATAACTTTCAAGTGACTCGCGCTACGTCGAAAGAGATGAATGAGCGCGAAGTGGTGGAATTTTCCATGACAAAGTTGCATCCATTTGTCGAAGTCGTGGGGGTTTTAGTCACGACTGCAGAAGACGAAATCGTCCGGTCCCCTCAGTTGAATGCGTTTTCACTCACGTGCGACCTTTACACTCCCACTTGCTCTCAAGCTGACGTGCACACCCAAAAAAAAGGCAAGCGAAGTGCTCTTCATGACGCGGATGAATGCACTCGCTTATTGAGTACTTGTCATGATCCGAGAACTGGACCAAGACATCGTGAGAAACAACCCAACATAGTCCTTTGTGGCAAATTTTTTCGACGTCCTGGACAACGACCTTCGGACTGGACTTTCCATGCTGCAACAAAGGACTGTAGCAATATCGTCGTACGAAGTGTCGTGACTGCATCTCTTGTTGAAAGTATGCAACTCTTCTTGCTTGATTTGATCCCAGACATGAAAATTTCGAATCGAAATCCCTTGACAAGCGTGAGTGGAATTTGTGCTGCACTAACTTGCACTGAACTATTGGGAATTGAACGCCATTTTCTCGATGACGGACTGTGTAAAGCTGACTTTGCGCGATTATTATTGTGGGAATTCATGCGTACGCGGCCAGCATTAATGCAACATGTTGATCGAGCCACAGCTCTTGTTGGTCTTTTATTTGAAATGTTTGAACAAATTGACATCAATGGCGATGCCATGGTCAATTGGGAAGAATTCACGTCATTTTGCACGGCATTGGGCCACTCAGTCACTCGAGTTGCCCATGGTGAGCACGAGCATGGCGAAGGACAAAGCCACGAAGACTTGCACACTGCTCCACCGCAGAATTATATAATGTATCGTCAAAAAGCTCTAAGTAGCAGCACAGCAAGTCGGTGAGTGACATGTTCGTGTGACTCTATTTAGCATGTGATTGACAAACCCTACAAATGTCATGGCCCAGCACGTTTTCTTATCAAATCAACAAGATTAAAACTTTGCCACTACTTAAGCGACTTGCCGTGATGGAGCACAAATCGCCACGTATTCTTGTCCGTCATCTATTTTACCTCTTCTTCTTCACCTTGTATAACATCTACTGAAATGAACGCTGCTCTATTCCAGATGTATGATCTTGGGATGAATTTCCTTCACGAATTTGATTGCAGGGAGAAGCTCGCAGCAGAAAAAAAAAGGGGCAAGAAGCTCAATGAGCGTTTCGATGTACTCGAGGTTATAGACGCCGAGCACATTTCATCTCGAAATGTTTTAGCTGTGGCTACGAGTGACTGGAGTATCTCTTTATGGTCGATTATCGATGCAACCATTGGCACGTACGTTTACAATGGAGAACTCGCAGGAAGTTTTCCCGTGCTTTTTATCAAGTGGTGTCCTCTTCCTCTGAAGCGGCTGTTTATTGCTGGTGGGGTGACCGAGCACGTCCAGCTTTGGGATCTCGAAATAGCAACTCAACCTGGAATCACGACCTCACCTTTGCCTCTACTGCTTCCGCAAAGTCACACAGAGCGCATTGCAGCGTGTTTAGATCTACCAGAGTCCCCGTACATTGCGACCGCATCGTTTGACCACACCATTACGATTTGGGAAACGATCCCAGGTCCAGAAGTCGCATTAGGTGGCCCATCCGCTGTTTTAATCGTCTCGAACGTGCTTCGAGGACACCAGCAAGGTGTTTTGACGCTTGATTCCGCTCACTCCTTATTGCTCACTTCAGGCTTTGAATACCAAGCGTATTGCTGGGGCCTTGCTGGACGAGTGTTAAAAGCAAAGCTAGGAGGGCACCATCATTGCCTCATGGGCGCTCGATTCGTATCGACGTCTTCCAATGAAGCTTGTCTGGCTGTCACGGGCGATCAAAGTGGTCACTTTAAGCTCTGGGACCTCACTCGGTGTGCCAAAGGCTTTTCGGGCAACCATTTAGCAAGTATGGTGCAGACCTTTGAGCTTCACACACCAAATCTCTGTCGCTTTCGAATGTTTACCATCTTGTCGGATAAACAGTCAAAGGAGTTAGGATCGCGCGCCATGTCGGAAAACTCGGCGTGCGATATCGTTACTGGCAATTTGCGTCTCTATCGCTTTAGTGCGTTCACACCGTTGGTCGGATCACCTGACGAAGCGACTGGAGATGAAGCAGCTGGGTCAGCCTCTACGCGCTTTATTGTATTCAATGCTGTGACCAACACGTTTGTTGGAGCCGTGGAGAATCGCATTACGGTCTGGAATGCCAACTCGGGGTTGAAAATGGAAGACTCTGTGATCATTCGACATGCCGAGATCTGTGCCATCACATTTGACAGTCCACGAGAGAGAAAACTTTTTGTGGCCACGAGTGTACGTGAGGGTACGTATTAAGTGTGACAAGTAAGGTTTGCTGACGAATTGAACGATTGTAGGATGGTGCGATTCGGCTTTATAATCCGGTGACGGGAGCCTTACTTCGGGTAAGTCTTTCGTACGACTGTTTTTTTTGTATCAACAATTCATTTTTGATTTGGCTTCTAGAAATTAAACGTACACGATGGACCAGTCACTTCGCTTGTATTTTGTTCCCATGCTAATGTAAGCCGCAACAATTAAGTCCTACAAAGTCTTGCATATTAATGTACCCAATTCATTGCTTGCTATCTATTACAGTGTTTGGTGTCAACGGGAGATGATCAAAAGATTTGCTTGTTGGAGTCGCCACCCGGCAAATTAAAACTGGAAATGTTGCATTGCGTGGAAAAGAGCCACAATTCAAGCATCACATGCTGCGCTTGCTCATGGCCTATACAGTTAACGCAAACCGTGCGATACATTGCAACAGGAGATAATGCGGGTGGCGTGCACGTGCACGATCTGCATCGTATAACGTTTAAATTTCGATGTGCCAATGTGCATACTGGCGAGATTCGAGTGCTGCATTTCCCAGCTGCAACTCCTGGATTGCTTGTTTCAGGTGATGTGAGTGGTGCCATTTTTGTGTGGTCAACGAACGGAGTTCGAACTCTTGTTGTACAACCTCTTTTGCGTTTAATGATGCAAGAGATAAGTCTCTGTACTTCCGCACCTAGTAAAGGAGAGTTTGATGGGATCACGGCCATGTGCTCTACCAACAATGTACAAGCCTTGCATGTTTCAAACATGTTGTACGTTGGCATTGAAACGGGGCAAATCTTTGCGTGGGATCTTTGCTCTCTTCCAACCACTAGTTTACTTGAAGGCCATGCAGCAAGACGTTTAGCCATTTCCCATCGTCATTCGCAAATTGAAGGCCTTACGCGAGCTTTTGAAACAAACAGTAAAAGTGCAATTTTGCCAGTAATTGTACCTACAAAGTCTTGGATGGCACACCAAGCTGGTGTCTTGTCAGTGCAAAGTGTGTTGTATCCAGGGGAATTGTTGTCGTTAGGAGTCGATGGCGTGGTCAAGATTTGGGATGATACGGGAGCTTGCATTGGACACATTGTGACCACAGCAGAGCAAAGTGCAGCCTCGGCATCTGCATGGAAATATATACGTCGTGACCATTTGCTTGGAGGTAATGAAAAACAGGTATTGGAACAGATAGCACGCGAGGTGATTGCAAAGCATGAGCGTCGACTGAAAAAGGAACTTAATTGTCAGCGAAAGCTTACTGTGTACCCTCAAAACAAGCAATTGGACTCATTAACTTCCTCGTTGTCATTTCTGGAGCCAATCGAAGCACGGCCAACTTTTGGAAACATTCAGTACCCCTCTTCCTCTACGGTCATGACCAACGCAGCTTCTGCCTTGTTGACGCAAGTGCCGTTCTCACTTGCGTCCGTGGCGTCAGGAGTTCGTCAAGGTTTGTTTAGCATGGAGGAAGCTCATCAACTTCGTTTTATTGCCAAAACTTCGAACGGTTTGCATGAAAATATCAGTGACAAACGAAAACGTATTGCAACACTTGCTCCACTCTTTTCTTCACCTGAGGAATTGGTTCGAAGTCATGCCAAAGCCACGACAAAAGCTTGTGCAAAGTTCAGTACCGAGCCACAAATGGAAAAATTTCCTTCTCGAGCACTTAAGAATTTTCCACTGGAGCTTAAGCGGCGCGCTGCTGTCAAGGCTAAAAGTTCTACTAGTGCTTTACGTTTCATCGATGTTGAACCTTCAATGTTTCTGCAAAACAATTTGCAAAACGATGCGTTGTTAAATGGAAATAGGGTGAAATCAACACCAAAGAAGCGGCTGCACCCTCGAGGCAATCAATTCAAAATGAACACGATTTTAGCTCCAAATGGGTCATTACCAAAGTTGCCACCATTCACGTGTGAGAAAGAAGGGGAAGAAGCTACAGCAAATTTTCAACCTTTAAATTCTAGTGCGTCTGCACCCGTACTTACCACTGTGTCAATGCCACTAAAGTTGCCTCGTTCGTCCAGTCCTGAAAAAAATAGTCTCAATATTGAGCGTAAATTGAAGCTTTACCAAACAATTGCGGCAAACGGCCGCATTTCAAGCTCCAAAGCCAAGTTGTGAAAACGATACCACCACTTAATTTTTGGCCACAGCGAGTATGTTGGCAATAGCAATAGTTTAGGCTAAGTCTATTATATGTAATCTGACTTGATTGAGAACTTTATTAAGAAGCTACCTTTATAGAACACTTAACTAACATCATGTCGAGCAAACTAACTTTTGGAAAATACAAGGCCACGTCGATCGATGAAGTATATGCTTCTGATCCCGGGTATCGTTAATGGAGGCACTACCAACTCAATACCAATATTACTGTGAGAAACATGATTTTCCTTGACTCCAGGTTTTTCAGCAAAGATAGTTATGATGAGTTGGGGAAAGTATAAGGCATTACGATACAAAAAATTAGTCGTATCGACTTCAGTTATATCGATTGGCTCCGTGAGAATCCATTCGCGATTGAAAACTGCCCTATGCTTGTCGAAGCTTTACAGATTAAGTACAATATATTTTTTTCTGATCAGCAGCACATCTCAAATGGTCAGCGGATCACCAATAAATTAAATATTTTTTATGGTATCGACAACCTACGCGGTTCAAAATTCTGAATCCTCCCCAGATAGACGGTCGTACGAGAGCTCTTGTTCACTCACAACCAATACAACCAAGTTTTGCCCCGGCAACCGGCATTGTCACCCTAGATCTGAAATGACTGAGGGATAACACGTTCGACTAGACGACTGACATCAGCAATCAAACGCTTCGTTAGCGATCACTTCTGATAGTCAATATGTCCATTCGCCGGCTCAGGTGTCAGATTACCGTTAATCGAAGCAGTTTTAGATACCTCATTAGCGAACTGGTGGAAGTCATAGTCATGACTAATATCAAAGCACTGTTGCGAGCCGACGCGCACGTTGAAGTTTCGAATCGAACTAGCGTCCATAGTGCCAAATCGAAAGGACTCTGAATTTGTTATACAGCTGCATAAGTATAACTACTAGTCTGCTCAGCGAATGGAAGATGAATGATATACTTATGGTTCTTAACAGATGCGGATAGTTGTAGATCAAGGCGGGAATAAGCTGAGTCGATTGCTTACTAATACTAGCACACTGGAAAAATACTTAGGCATAGCAATTATTGTAGCGGACCTTCTTTACCGGCTTCGGGATGATAGCCTGAGAATTTTTGAGTTTAAGGAATTGGAACATACGGACGAAACGTAGTGAAAAGCATGTAGGTGTTAACAAATGTAGGCTCAAGCGCATTAACAACAGCACCCCGACAAACGGCCAAGGACCCAACACCAGAAATTGCACAATATGTAGGGTCTGGGCTGACCAACGAAGCAATGATTACTGGATAGATGCTACTGCTCAAAAGTGTAGTACCCGTAAGCGTGAACTGTCAATATCAAAAGCTCAAATACCCTAATGAAAACGAAGACAAATTTGTGGAATAGCCTTAAGATCAAGCTCCGTGAAAATTGGGCTTAAGCATATAGTTTCACGCTCCCATAATCGCATCTGCTGTGCTGTAGCGAGCCCGCGGTTAAGCTGATTGGAAATGGTAGTGGTGACAGTTACAGCACCAACAGACGACCGCAACGGTAATGAGTCAGCTCCGGCTTGGAAGAAGACGTTTAACAAAACTGTCATTTGCTTTCGACGCCGTAGCAGCAATAGCACAAGCGATGGTAGAGATAGCCGTGTTATTCGAATACCCGTCTTCAGAAGCAGCGACTGTAGCACTGTACTTGATTGATTGAGCAGTATCCGAGTACAGAAAAGTTGTAGCATCATGCTTTTTAACATACTGAGGGCTGTACCCGGTCTGAGTGCGGATATTTCTTCAGAAAGCGCTTTGATCAGTAGAGGGCTGGATGCGGCAGTACCAGCTCTTGTGATAGCGTTTGGTTCCCCCAAGAGGAAAATCATGCAAGAGCAGCTATTAAGTCATTAGTGATGTTGGACTATCGAAATCTAATAGCGACGTCGAGAAAGAAGGAGGACATGTAGCTGATGAAAAAAGGCGGCGTGTTTGTTTTACTCTATGCTGAGCGAAAGATTGTTCCGATCGATGCGATCAATGCGAGCAGGAAGTTTTTGCCGAGCAAGCAACCAAAATGAAGCATGAAGCTTTAGTCAAGTCAGTGCAAGGTGAGGTGAGGAGACGCTATGGAGTTGGTGTTACACCAGCAAAAGAATCACCTGAATTGAAGGCCACGGTGGACGCTTTGCGAGCTAAACGCAAGAAGCCTATACAGGCAGAATAAAATAAATTAAACACTTTATTCTGATTAATAAAGCTGTACAAAGATCAAACTAAGGGAACGGAAAAAATGTATTTAGACAAAGAAAATCTACCTTGAATCACAACTTTGCCACCAAAACGAAACAAATCTACCTACGAAGTAAAAAGACCTATCAAAAATAAAAAACAAATTAATATATCTAACTCACTAAAGAAAATGGACTTTTATGCTGCGCATTACTGGTGCATCGACGCTTGTTGTTTCCTACTTGACCATAGCTGCCGCATCGATAAACACTTTCTGTCAACTTCTAATGTAGCATATTGTGATTTGATTCGCTTCTTTTGGGTCGACCTTTTCTTTTGGTCGGATTTAGTGAAAGATGCTCACTTTTTGCCAGTTCACTTTTG
Source organism: Plasmopara muralis (assembly GCA_003676415.1). Lineage (NCBI taxonomy): Eukaryota > Oomycota > Peronosporomycetes > Peronosporales > Peronosporaceae > Plasmopara > Plasmopara muralis. Next base: position 42,634 of record RCHQ01000122.1, on the reverse strand, counting down.
TCACAAATGACTTCGAGTGCTTCATCGTAGGCAAGTAGATACGTTCTGGTTGACCATATATCCCCAAATAACAATTTCGCACGTGACAGCTAATTTGAAACTTGAGTGCTGCTATGAGGTGTCAACATGGAGCATTCATATTCTTCACATAACCGCATGCGCAGGTACCACTGGTACTGTTTGCTTCAATATTATACTACATTGGCTTGTTTGTTCTGATTCGAGCCGACAAAACAAACGATGTAGTTGAACTTGGACATACTTGAAAAGTTTCCCCGTACATTCTTGATATTGAAGAGATGCATCTGGCAGCATAAGACGTAACCACACCCCATTGTTTGGTCTGTCTAGCAAATTCGAGAGTGACTTCGTACCGATATAGCGTTCAATTGCCATCATACAATCCAAGATCGGCATTTCACGGATTTCTTTTAGCGCGCTGTTCATGGATTCGACGTTATTGGAAGTAAACATCTCATATCGTGAGCATAAACTATGGGCAATGGACCACTTTCCATAGCCAACGCCAGCCTGCCTCGCGATTAAGCTTCATCAGGTCTTCTTCTTTGGCTTCGTACGATTGCCTGGTCAGTGCACGTGCCAAGCCCCATGCATGTTGCTTCAACGTCTTGTCGCTGAACTTTATATTGAAATTCTCCATAAAGTGACGTAAGCAAAAGAAATGTGTTATCTCTTTGCCATTTTCTTTCATTGCTAGCCATAACTCCTTGTCACCGATCAGATATTACGAAGGCTGGAAGTACAGGTAAATGCTGGAACAGGACCTTGGTGAACCACGCTAAATTTGCCTTAGTCCCACTGCTGATAAATGTGTCTGAAACAATCTGAATCTCATTGTTACCATTTTAAAACACACCACCACCAGCACACCTTTGGTCTACAGAAAAGTGCCTTCCAGTGCCATGCCGCGTAATGCATATGGAGCAAACGCATGCATAATACCAATTGCTTCCCGCAGATTGTATGCAGTAAAATTACTATTCAAAGGTATAAATTCTCTTTTTTTTATTTTATGCATGTATATTTCTGCCATTGTTGCAAAAAAAGGTATATTTTTTTTGCTTTTTCATCATTTTTTGTTTTGGAGGAGTATTTTTTCCATTCTCCCTATTTATAATCATATTTATTCTTAGCGCCGGGCCGCAGAGGTTGAAGACGTTCAGCCCTGGCAGGTCAGAGCATTATCTATTTGGCCTCAGCAGCAACATAATGCTCTTTGAAGTAACACGAAATTTCACCTTCTGATCGTTTCAATTATAGATACTGATCGTGATTGACGTGTGCGAGCCGTTCAAGCAATTTATCCAAGCATACTCGCTTGGCTTTTAGCTAATTTGTTGTCCAACTTACAGCATCACCGCGATCAAGGATTTGCCAGTTGACGCAACTGTATTTTTGCCGCGATCACTTTCAAGTGGAATAAGAAATGAAAGTTTTTCTGGCGAGACGTCCGCGATGACCAACTCACCTGCTTCGATTGGTCACTTTAGCACGAAAGCCTCTAATAATTCCGGTTATTACATTGCAAATTTTGGATCAACAATGAAGTGTCACTTGCAACAAGCAAGTGATTTATTAGTGTCAGTATCTCTCGTCTCTATCTTGGTGTCGCTATCAATGACACTTGTTAAATCCTCTAGGACACATTGTTCTGATAAGAAGAAGAGATATCAGCAGTGGGACATAACGCTAGCGATATAATGACACTCTTATTAAAAGTTTTAGAAATACTAATATTACAGTTCCACGAGAACGGTGGTAGAAATACGAAAGTGGTAGAAAAGTTGCCCGAGATCTTCTTATCATTTTCTGTACGATGCATCTCAGCAATAGTAGCATCACGTCAATGAACAAAAGCAATTGATTCGTATGCTCAGGTCGATAATATGACGGGTAGCTCAGTATATACATAAACGTGAGATTTCGACGCATCTTCTATTTAAGGCTACGGATCACTAGATTCATCACGGTACATAGATTAACAACGGCGGTTGCATTTACACCAGTTGAGAGAGCTTGGTTTGCAGGAATTGACAAGTTCAGGCGCATGTCGAAGATAACTTTACAGCAGCTCCAGCAGCATTGTTCCGAAATATTCCGCTCGCTGTTGGTCTTACTGTAGGAGTTAGACGGCCCGTGCTGTCATAGAGGTCAAATTGAATTTGAGTGCCAGGGGCACTGATTTTCAATAGCAACACATACCGGATCCCAGCATAACCGCACCACCATCTGGCGGCATCTTTCAGACTTGCTTGAACTTGAGATCTTCCAACCTCCATTGCCACTGTCACAAAATCAACAATGGTACGAGATGCCGGTGCCGGTGTTTTGTGGAGCGTAGATTCCACCGGACCAACGTCGCATCGGCCTCCTTAATTGTGTTGGCAGCTCTTCTTGCGGTCATCGATTCACCACATGCAACCTCGTCTTCATTCCCTGCCGCACGGAGAAAATTTTTCGTGAATTTTGCATCAGTACTTTCATGCAATTTGATTGGAAGGTCGACAATCACGATACGCTCATCATTGAGGTCGAGAAATCGGAGCGGAATCCGCAGTCCTTCACCGTGCCCGACGTACTCATTAAATCATTTATAAAAACTTCGTCACAAACGACGTACGGGTCGATTTCGTCGTCGTCTTTGGCAAACTAACCCGCAACCACATCCAGCTTGAGCGCATCCATGACGCCGCAACTTTCAAAAGCGGTTTTGAAGTCGACATACTCGCTGCAACAGTTGATTTAAGCCATACCACGTCGTATATCGCGCTGGAAGAACTATAAAATTACCGTCGCGGTACGCGCTAATTTTCTTCTTTTCTAGGAATGGGAAAGGGAACTAAGAAGCTGTTTTTTCTTCGATTGCTATTATCCGCTCATTCGGTGCATAAAATGGCATCGGGCGTACACCTAGTGACAGAAAATCTTAGCTTCTTTGTACTTTTAATTAAATGCGGAATATGTAGCCATTTTGAAAGCTCATTTAGAGCGTACTTTGTCAAGGATTTCAAAAATAGGAAATTTGATGAACGTAGCATAGTCTTCTTCTACAATGAGGCAACTGTGAAGAAAGTACAGAGTTTGTTTGTAAATTCAAAGAAAATACAACTTTTGTCGACCGATACATGTTGAACGATAACTTTCGATTTGGGGGCAGGTTCTGTTAAGCTCGATTTCACTGACCTCGTTTAAGATAGACACTGTTCAAAGTATGAGATTTAAGCTACCGGAACCCACGCGCTAGGACAAAGCTGTAACTATCGCGGGATGCTGGTAGCAATCCGACCCATATTGGGACCGGGTTCCGTACCCCTCGTTACGCTATGGGGCTTTTTCGGTCAGTGGGGCGTCCCCCACCCAACCATTCTAGTACCCAATCTGGCGCGAGTTGGTTGGGCAGTCACACACTCGGGTATGATGGCTCGTCCACTTAAGTGACCTATCTCCGGCTGCCTTTATTCGGATCCTATGGGTATCAAACCAGGTCCTGGGTCGAACGGCTAACCGCTCGAGCCACAGGGTCGGTAGTTCAAAGTAAGAAACACCGCCCTGTAGTGCTGCTGACTTTCGTGATGTAGTATGTGCGGTACAATCGATCTCGATGTATAACAGCTAATATAGCATAGATGCGCCTCAGTTCTTGGACAACTCGTTCAAGATTAAGGTATCAATCCCTGGAACCACATCTACTGCATCGGTTAGCTTACCTGATGCACTTTACAGCTATCGTGATATTATTAAAAGCCTTCAGACAGCCTTCGTAGCTCCGGGGCATATTTGATCAATCCATCCGATGAAATAGTCTTTTACATACAGCTGACGGTTTTTATGCGGCTCACTTTGATTTCTCATCAACTCCAAGTACTCTACCTTCACCTGGCGGTTCTTGGACAAGCCCTACAAGTGGTCTTCGTTTCTTTGCCACTAGCCTGACTGGAACGATTCAAACCGGTTCTCAATCTAGCATGACTTCTACAAGTCTTTTCAGATCAGGAGTTAATTTTTATTGAATCATCGCGGTCCATATCGATTACTGGTGTGTCAGCTACATCGACTGTCAAAAATATACTTAGAAAGGAACTATGTACGATTTGAGCCTACTTGAATACATAAGCGGTTTCCTTAGCGCGACGGCAATTTTTTTTTACTATGCGACTCGAATTTAAGTATCGCAAATATTAATATGATATCAGCATGTAGAATTGGTTTCACGAATTTACAACAAAGTTCGACGTATTATGATCTCTCAAGCTTTTTGACGAGCACTCCGAGCTCGCTGTCATTATCAAGTCTATAGGCAACCGGCCATATTGATTGTAGTTTTTTTCTTAATGGGTTCTTAGCATATGACACCCAAGCAAACATTACAACAGTAGGTTCGCAAACACAGCTCGGTATCCAAACTACACCAACGAATGAGTACTTTTCAATAAAGGTTTTGACTATTTAAATGGCACTTATACGCGAACAGGAGTTATATTTAATCGCAATAACTCCTGTTCAATTATAGATCAAAGTCCATAATAGAGCCAATACTACAAGCAGCAACGCGTCAGGGATCGGAAACATCACCAACAACGACCTCAGATTCGGTATTACTACTCAACGACAATGATCTAACTACGACACGTCGCCTTGCTCTTGATACCATAAATCCTTTAGCCCCGCTGCACGTTCCATGTAAGCAACAGTTTTTTACTTGGAGACGGCGAAACGACGGTGAATCGCCTCAAAACAGATAGTGGAGCTACAGAATTCGCTATTGGTCCCTTCACATATTCTTTGACGGGTATATATGGAGGACGTATTGCCTGTACAGTCATAATTCTGACCTCTGATCGTCGATTGAAGAAGAACATTAGCCTTGCCGATTGACTGTGTAATGAGACTTTGCGCTAGATGTGAAGCTAAATTATATATTTGGAATGACTTCGAAAACAAGCCTGAACAAGAATGGAGGATCCAGTCTCAGCTTATCTAACAGGCTTAACGAGCGTCTTCTATCGTGATGACTTAGAAAAAGAGGAGGGCCCATCTTTTGCGCCGGCACATGCTCAGCTTAACGTTGACTGTTTTCGGATTGCAACATACAACATTAAAGTGGCTGAATATCCGTTGGGGGAGATGGATAAAAAAAATCGTTTGGCTGATATAGACCCATGAGGATCAAGCACTGGAGTTAGGTCCACTTAAATGCAAGAAGTATCGAATATAGGCACACCTTCGTACGGGAAAGCTTGGCGCGAGAGGCTATGTTCGATTTCGAGATCAGCCTTCTTTTAAACTTTGACCATAATAATTAAAAAAGACGACGACGACTCTATATCAGATACAAAGTGTACTGCCGATACCTTATTTTGCCGATTGTCTCTCAAAATTATCCATGGTAGTAATATAACATGGTGTGTGAACCGAATAAACTCTTGAGTACATATTCAAACTCAATAATCTTAGTTGTTTGATGATCGGAGTACATATTCTGACTCAATCATTTTTAGATGTTTGATGAAAGAAAGACTGACTTTATCTGATTCAAGCTTACCTTTCAGCTTGTCATATTCAGCCGTTAGAAAGTCAAGGGGTCCTCGAGCTGGTCATAAGAATTTAATTGAAAATGAGTGATCGCGAGAGTCTTTTTAAAAGGCTTTTTGTCATCAATATTAAGCCTGTCATATTCCGACTAAACAATATGTTACTTGAAGGTGAGAATTCGAATCATTGATTGTAGCGGATCACGGATTACACACTTGGTCTGCACTTGCGTCGATCCGGCTGAGTAACAACTTGAGTCTTTTAAAGTCATGCCTCACGAACTGTTATGTGTACCTACGGTAATTTATTATCGAGTGGTGGCCGCACGCTGTATACAAAGCCATGTTCAAATTATGTTCGTGTTTAGATAGTGTGAAAAAGCTAGTTCCATCGTAGTCAAGCCTATTCAGAGAAGTGATTTGGCCTTAATAATCGCTTATTTGAGCGTTGTCTAAAGTACGCAAAGTGGCAAAGACATCGCATTTTTCTTTAAAAAGAAGGGGGAAGTAAATTCACATCAAGTAGCATTTGACCGAGCCAAAGAAAACATGTCACAAACGCTAAGGCATTCGTGATTGCTTGCATTACATGCGTCACAATCGACTCACGTCTTGGAGAGAATCGTCAGATAGATCTTCCTTATGGCGGAGCATTTCTCGAGGTAATATTAAGCAGTAAAAGCTAGTTGCATTGGCTAATATGCTATCGCACCGCTAGGCCTTCGAGCTAGCTCATGTAACAATTGAGCCTTTTTCCGTATATGATATCATCTGTACCGCGAACGCACGAGATGGTGAGTACTTTTGCTTAGAACTTAGTAGAGCGATGAGCTTAAAGACTTGGATGAGAAGTTGTAGGAGCAAAGCCACATCGGCTATCAACTGATCCCTTGTATGGATTGACATTTTTAGAAAACCGGGTATGTCCGTAGAAAGCACCTTTCTGTCTAATAAACATTGACAATTGATATAAACAGCATCGACATGCATCGAGATTTATCCCCAAAAGTGCTGATTACCAAAACCCACAATTTTTAGAGGTCAAATTTGAACCATCAAATATGAGACTCGCGATACATCGTTAAATGGTCACCTAGACCAATAGAACACAAATAGCTCGAGTTCTAGTGGCCTTAATTTTATCTGTGAACGTGCGCATATGTGGCACATGCGAAGCGTACCAATAAGCTCAGCCCTCACCAACTGCGGCCGCATTATCAATAGTCTTACCGGTACTTCTGGAAGCCAATTGCGAGTTTGTTCCTGGCTTACCAAATCACTCGACAGAAAAAAAATCTGATCTTTGCCGACCGGTTGAGCTGTATCGAACACGGTCTATAGTGTTGAACTTGCTGCGCTGCTCCTCGCTCGTGTTGTTAGACAGCGTGGACTCTGAAGTTAATTGTGTCTAAATAAGACCGGGCTCTCTCAGGAAAAGCCTCTTAAGATGTTCATATCCAAGCTGAACATATCTATATGCAGGCAGATGGTCATATAGAGTGAGTGATGTACGTTTCTAAAGTCTTATTACGCAGTATATGCGTATGTGCGCAGATATGCTGAAGCTATGGAGTATCATGCTTTCAGTCCTTGTATTTGCACTGATCAGTGCCGTGTTCTTCTTACATGCTTACACGAATGAAATAGCTAGCCCTCGTGTTTCGTAGACGCCAATCATAGGCTTGATATTTGAGAAAGTGCCAAAGAGCGTGCTGGTGTCAGTGTTTCCACAATGCTTTAGCATGTCAAAGACTGTGTGTCAAATAATTTAGTGTCTTAAGACACAAAGGCATTTTATTTTTAGATACGTACGCGACATAATGGCGAACATCAAACATTTTGAAAAGGTATTACTAATAGTATCACCCAGAAGAGAAAAAGACAAATTGAATGTTAAACTCGAATATTAGCTGACAGATAAATTGCTCGAAATTTACCTACAAATGTAGTTACTGCTGCTATCAACTACAGCAGCTATCGATTGGGCTGTACAATATCATAGCCAAAATACCCTAAAAAATACAAGCACACCCAGTGATTCATGTGAGCTGTCTCAAATTGTGTCATGATACGGGCCAGGAAGAATCGGAAGCATACGCGTTAAGGCATATGAACTAGGTAAAAGCGAAAAGCATGACGCCAAATTATACGCAACCAGGATATCGTAGCTGAAGACTCTCATTCTATGCATGAGATGCCATGACATTGGTTATGGGTAATGTCAGTCAAGCGCTTCGCTCCTGGAGTGACGCGAATACACTCTAAATACTTAAGAAAAGTTGAAAAAGGCCCGGAAATGTAAAAACGGTACTTGTCGCATAGTTTGGCAATGATAGTCGAAGTCGCCGGCGTTATGTCTGCATTTCAAATGTTTGTAGCGAGCAACACTAAAGCATAGAGCGTCTCTATCATTTCTCCTTGATAGATCGCCGCTATTGTGTAAGAGCCATTTTGTACGACGTTGTCACCAAAATCGAAATCTGTATCATGTGAAGTAAAGCGGTTACGGTGATTAGCGTCTTTGTTGGACTTTCCCTCTCGATGCCTTGTCTTGTAGCGCGAGGCCACATGCTGAGCTCATCCTGAAGCTCCACTTCACTGCTGCAAATCCAACCTTTACGGAAGCGTTTGAGGCTTCAAGCTATTTAGCGCACGACGTCACTTTATTAGCAGTCGGCAAGACCTAGTCGGCTGTCGACGACAAGTCTCAATCTGAGTGAGCAAGTACTGAAAGTACTGCTTCCTCGCACATTATATGCGCTAAAGCTGTCGCAAAGTACGAGAAAAAAAACTTTGTCATGTGCTTTTGTTCGAAGTGCATGTAATTCTTCATATCATTCTGAGGTGTTTCACAAAGAGTAAGGGCCACATGTAAAGCTTATTTTTCCAACAGCAAGCCTCGGATATGCTGAGCTGTCATACGCAATCGAGTCTAAATTTCAAAGCTCCTTTGGACCCAGCAACGTTACCCCCAAAGCTGTGCGTGCCTCACGCGGAATATCATGCTTCCGGCAGTAATTAACGGCTCCCGTAATTTTGCACGTTCTGATTCTTATGACAGCAATCTATTGTATTTCAACGGAGACTTGTTCAATCGCATTTTGCGTACAAGTATTGTTTGCTAGAGGATAATCGTAAGCCGCCAAACTGCGTATGAAAGAAACATTGCAAACCTTTTTCATTTTCTTACGTGGCACGGGTGGGATGACGAACCCAGCTGCAGGCAGAGGAGGTAAGTAATTTCCTGATCGCGAGACGCTTTTCTTTGTCGGTTTTTGATCAAGCAAGAACACGGCGTTCACTTTGCTGCTCCAACGTTGTGATAGATCTTTATCTTAAACTTTTTTGAAAAATTTTCACCTCAGAGATCACCAACATGCTGATGCGGCGGAAAACCGACTGCATTTCAGCAGTTTTCGTAGCACTGCGATTGCCGTGAGGTCGACCGATCTTAATCCTCTGGAAATGTTCCTCAGAACATTTTGCATTTGTCGTGTTACCCAATCGTGTTGCAGCATTGTCACCCCAAACAGGTCAAAATGCAAACTCTTTTAGCTTGTGAAGCTATACGACTCAGCTTCGGAGGTTTCTGACATTCACGTAATATGCTTTGATGATTTACCCAGCGATCCTGATATAAGTGGCTGTATATACTCAGTTTTTTTTTCGACATGACTTAGATCGACATTTTACGCTTGGGGCATGTAGACATTAATGCTATGTTCCGGAATGAGCTTCAAGCCTCATACAGTTATCTGCGCAGCAAGTCTTAGCGGCAACGTTGCCCCGAAAGGAAGTGCACTTGACAGACCGAAAGCCCCAAAGGACATTTAACGACTAGTATGATTAAAAAAAAACGTAGTCTTGACCGAGAAGAGTGTGACGCCATTGTTTGAAGTCAGTGTATGTCGCACTCGTAAATGGAGTAGTCCTCTCGTTTGACATACGCCACGTGATCTTTTGAACATCAATTAAAAGACAATTCTTAGTGCTGAAGAGCGAACTTTTTGATCAACGACCACAAATTAGTAGACAGTAATACGCCAAAAATATATTTAATGGATATTCACCACAAGTGAGATAAATTTCACATTAAAAAGCTTGAGCCACATAAAGTCTTGATGTTAACACTTATACTAGCTCTTAGAGTCAGGGAGACACTTATATTCGTTGTTTGTATAGAGCGAGAGTCAATGACGTGAACTCACGCTATTTGCACGTTCTCTAAACAGTAAAATGCAGCAATGCTATTTTTTGAATACCGTTGTACTATTAACACGATGGGGACCCGTACCACTCTACTAGTAAGCAAATAGCTACGACAGTCCTACAAGACTGTAAAGTACTAGCATGTTGAAAAGCTAATTCTTTCGTAGTGGCCTTAGGTCAACCACCTTCTTCAATGTCTGCACCTAGGGTGTCGTCGGAAATCATTCAAGAACCAAGCTGGTCTCACAATTTTTAAGTACCGATTGGCAAGCCAACGTATAGAGTTGTGCCACCGAACGACGACTCGATCGCTTTTAAAGCGCATTGGCGCCTCGGGTCTCGGTCAGACTCTGTGAAAAAGGCTAGTCCTTTGCCTCATGGTCGACTACGACCAAATTAAGCCATTTCGGGGCCACTCTGCTTGTTAATCAAGATTAGGAGCAATCGAACGAAACTTTTTAAGAACAAGACTCACCAAAGCTCGTGATTCTGCGACTTGTAACTCTTTACGATTTTGGTCGAAGGAAAGGGTAAGCCTTGTGTGCACCACTGTCACCCGATAACCATATTCAGAAGCGTGTGCACCACACATCGTGTGCTCATGAGTCGTCAGTGGTCTTACTGCGCAACCCATGCACTTTGTGCTCGTTCGATGATCGAACGCTTGTGCCGGTTAGGTTAAAAATCATATTCAATAACCTCGACGATGTGCAAGAGCACAACTTCAATTAGAGCGGAATAAATCTTACATTATTCTTATTCGCGGGTGAGCTTCAAGCTCGCGCCAGGCGGTGATGCGGTATCAAGTTGATCTCGCAAATATTGACAAATTAAAAGAGTGAATTGACAGCTTAACTAGTTGTTATGGCACGGCAAGTGCGTAGCCGACTGTTTGACTCAAGTGATGAGTCGCTTAACCCGGGCACGGAGGTATCGGGTTTCAGAGAATTAGCATTTAGAGAAAAGCAGCCATAGACAGGGCACTAAAGTGGACAAACAAACACATTTAATTGTGTGACTAGCCTGCCAGACCACACCCAAAAAGTATATGAAGGACGAGCGCCCCACTGAGCGCAAAAGATCCAGGAGTATGAAACTCAGTCGTTAAAAATGGGTCGATAATCTACCGCCATCCCACGCAAGAGACAGTTTGGTCCTACCGTGTGTTTTACGGTGACTTATATATCACGGCAGGTGCGCTTTAATTGAAACCTCTACTTAGGGCATCAGAGTTACTGAACCTCGAGGATCTCGACGTCACTAGATATATCTTTCTGGCTTTTAAAGAGCTGGAACTTTCTTTGATGAAGTGACTTTTAGGGTAATGACCATTTTTGTACAAAAATGAGCATTTTTATGACTAAAGCGTTTTAATCGGATTTCAAGCATCATACGCAATACCTGGACTCAAACATGCCAGCGGGCTAGTATATCCTTGATAGAATATACTCGGATGTGGTCCACCGGGCTAGGCGTCAGCCGATGCTTTTGCCTAGTCCCGATGAAAAATGCCGCCTCAACAGAGGAAATACCCTGAAGTATTGTGTAATCAAGAAATGACCACTACCACGAGAGCAATTTGATCTCATTGACGCCTTTGTTGCCGCAAAATTAAAGTTCGACACGGTGCCAAAGTTAGGTCTCCCGGTTTTGTCACCAATTTCTAAGTTCGAAAATCCAATGGAAAGTGGTGACAAACATATAGTATTAAGAAATGAAACCTTACAATGGTGCATGAACAAACGTCCATATCTCATGCTTCGTGCAGTGCATAGAAAGCTATTATTATTTCCGAATGAGAAATTTGGGTTGTCTTGCATGACAGTTAGCACCTGATCGTAAGCTATAAAAGTGGCAAATGATGCGACAGCGAATATCAAATGCCTTGTATATCGTCTAGTTACGCAAAACGTTTCGACTTTTGAAATGCTTGGCGAGGAATTTATTTTCTTAGACGCTCTGGAGGAGACTAACGACAGAGGCACCACTTAAACCAACTGCCGTTCGACGACAAGGCGCACGGCTTGGAATTGCTTAAAAAAGCGCGGCGCAGCTCTAAAGACAAGAAGCGAATTACAAACCGATAATTGACGCCATCTGAGAAAAGTTTCTAGGGTCAAGAACTCCCAAAAACTTTGAACCAACATGTGCAACTGTGTCTTTTGAGATGAAGAACAAAACGATATGACTTCACACCCGCTCTCGTAACTCAAGCTCATAGTGCTCTAGGCATGCTTCAAAGCCCGAAATAGTTTCTGCGGTGAGTTGTTTTTGACCATAAAACTGAGCAAATTGTATTCGTTGCACACGGATGTAAGGCACTTTATCCAATGCGATTAGGTTTCGAAAGAAAGCACCCTTTTCGCAAATGATTTAAATTTATCCACCCGTAACTGTAGCGGTACTGGGGACTACTCAGGTGTATCTAAAGACCGAGTGCAGAGCCTCGCTTCTCTTTGAGCTTCTTGCAACGTCAATTGAGCTCCAAATGCAAAATTTGATGTGGTTCTAGAAGGAGATGCAAAGCCGCGGTGAGATCGTGCTGGAATAATGGTCGCATTTGTGTTGGGTGACCTTCGTAATCCCCGTACGAACCGCAAACCTCACAGGACTCTCGCGATGTTTGAAGCACAGAGATATACTACCAGTAAACATAACTCACATCAGCCTGGGTAGTGCGTTTATTGCCTTTTTTGTCGAGCTCGTTGTTCAAAGAGTGTTTACTTTTCTTACGATATGGCGACTGTCGTCGATATCCAGTGGTGGGCAAGCCGCTTATTACATCGCCGTGGGTATCGTCTCTGAAATAGCCCTCTTTCTAGATTTCAAGTTTGAAATGGTACATTTAGTTTAGTCTTTAATACTCAATTTTGTGACAAGAGCGACTTAAGCTTTAATCGCTTAAATTAAAAACAGGTCTAGCCGATATTGAAACTTGACTTAGTTGGTGAATCTGTCTGACTTTCAGGCTTCTATGTAGCCCCCGTGGGCAGAGAACCAGGAAAGTGGTCGCCAGAGCGCTTTAGGGAATTTCTTTTTCGGCCTGAATGAATGGGTGGTTTCGGCTTATCAGGCGAGCAAGAACAGAGTGCAAACATTCAATGTCGTGGCGAACTGAAGACTTCCGCAGGATATCGTGATTGAGCGGCTTTTTGGTAGACAAGCCACTTTCGACCCAAGACCTAGCGCATAATTGCAGTGTTTGGCATAAATACCGTTTTTGTTTTCGATGCACCCGTAGGTGTGAAAGCAATGGTAGCCTCGATCATCGTCACATAACCCGGTCGACAAGCAGCTTTCTGCTCTAACTGCAGTCACCGATTTGGCTGGATTAATTCCTTACAAAAGTCGAAAATGTGATAAAAAAGCTTATTGTTCATCTGTTTTTATCGCTTAACTGACGGATCAAAGATCATCTTGTACAAGGAAGGCGTGCACGAAATATGTGTTTTCCCAATGATTGACTTTGAATTTTCCCGGAAAGTATAAGGTTCGAGTAGATTACTAATCTATTAAGCTGCTTGGTAGCTACACACCCTTTGGACCCTCTGTTTTTCATGCAAAATTAAGTTCCACGAGGCGCGAGTTCGCGTGCGTTTTCATATATATACACTGTATACCACGAATAATAAAAATTTCATCATATGAACGCTTCCAGTCGTTGAAATGCCCGTGGAGGCGGCCATTTCAAGCGCTTGGAGAAAAGGTGAAAGATTTTTAACAATTCGCGATAAGCAAAGGCCAGTTCATTTAAAAAAGTCCGTACAAAAACCGACGGCAACTCAAATAGCCAAAAGGAGTTGCTCGCATGTACCCGATGCCGGCAAACACAAAAGAAGGGTGGCTACATACTTAAGACACAAAATCACGAATTTCGTGTGCCCATCTTTTGTAGCACGAAGACTGGCCGAAAACAACAAGCACAAGTTGATTGTGTCTGTGGTGAAAGAGAGCCATAGCCACGACGCGCGACCTAAAATTTGGCAGCATTCTCGGAAGCACGAGCGCTCACTTAGAAGCAAGAGCTCTCTCCAAATTCTCAAAGTTGCCAGGTAGCGCGTGCTGCAAACTGTCTGGCTTTCAAATGGTAGAATTTTTTTTTAAATTCGGGAGTTCGGAAAAAAAATAGAATCGAAGTTAGATCTATAATTATCAGAATCGCAATATATTGACGACGATAATGATCGGACGCCTTTTTACTTCTAGTTAGGAATCAAGTCGACATAATTTGTATGCAATTATAACAAAATTTTGGAAGCATGTTTAGTATGGTAGAAACGTAATCCATAACTTTGAGATTATCACCATATTTCACGCACCTCTGATATAATTGGCCAATTAATCGAGATGTGTGGCTGAATTCGCGTTTGATTTGTCTCGATTTGCAATTAGGTAGGGATCAATTTCATTTTGGCATTCTTTAACCTCCCTCAGAATGAAAACCGATGTAAATACTGATCCACTTGTGCAAAAGCTCCATGGTTTCTATCGGTATAAGTACCGATTTGCATACTATACCAATAAATACCATTGTTTTGGAGCTTTGAACCATGGTATCTATCGGTATAAGTACCGATTTGCATACTATACCGATAGATACCATTGTTTTGAAGCTACTGCAACAAGTGGATCAGTATTTACACCGGTTTTCATTCTGAGGCAGGTTAAAGGATGCCTAAATGAAAACAATCCCTTCCAAATTGCAAACCGAGACAAATTAAACGCGATTTCATTGAACTACTTTGGTTTAATAGTTCTAATAAACCTATCAACATATTGCTCATTCAGCGACTCAACATTCTCCTTCTTACGATGATATGAAATAGCGTCAATTTCGCCACTTACCAGAAGTCGTCCATTACTGCGAATAGAAATACTTGAAGGAGTAGCTGTTGTTGATCAGCACATGTTCCATCAGTAGATCTGCCTATTGTATTACTTTCAACAGTAGGCATAGCTCCAACAGGAGAAGATGCGTTGATTCCAAGACCACCAGCAGATGAAATAACAGCTCTGTAAGCTCCGTTTCCATATACAAAAATCCATTAAAAATAGTATGACCCGAATTTCCTGCTCCAATCTGTCAATAAACACTACTCTTTGCCATTTTAGTAATAGTGCTGTCAGAAGTAGATATGTTAAGATTCTGCATATAAGCATCGTATCCGTTCCATTCATTTTAATCCCATTGTAAGAGGTAGAACCATTTATAGTCCATTGGAATCCGGTTTGAGGTGTAGTTAGTGTTCAGAACAATATATTTATCTACTGAGCTTTCGTTATGCAGTGCATATCCAATTTAACCCATCAATCGAAATGATTAAAGATTGCAGAGCTTATAGGATTTATCATCTCTATAATGTTCTTCAATGAAAACACAGTACTTTGCACAAAGACCTCTATCATTTTTGCAATTTTAACTTTTATTGTCTGAATTTACAATCATTTTATTACGCAAGTTCGCGTATAAATCATCTGGGATACGACCCAACTGCTCTGTAATACTAAGCACGCGATAATGCTTGCCAGCAAATACTACTCCATCGTCATTGCGAATATCAACACTTTCCGAACCGTATACGTTAGCTTCCGTTGCTAGTCTCATATCGAATTTGAATACATAGTGACACAAGCCAGATGGCATTTAAATGCTTCCATAGATATTTCTATAGCCTTTCATTTCAAATCCAGCTCTTTTAAGTTCAGCGAATTCACCTTTGTTGTCCTTACGATCAACATCGATAACAATAATCCCAAAAATTTTGCCCGTGCATACAAAGAAATTATCATTGTTTATCGTTGTTGGTCTAGAAGTCAAGTTCTTCCAGTTTTCTATAAATGTTGGTTTTGATTTCTGATAGCTTTCTTTGCCGATTTTGTGAAACTCAAGATGAGTTTTCCAATCACACAGTTGTTGTTGCAGTAAAAATCAGCAATATCGCTACTAAATAAAGCTGTAGATGATTAAGTTTACGTGGAGCTCATTGATATAATTTGTTTGCTATTTCAACAATAGCAATATTATAATGTAGAGACGATTATGTCACAATTTTTTTTTAATAAGTATTATACTATCGATGAGTTTTAACTTAAGATGAACATAATATTAATATAGATATCTCAGAAAATCTCAAGAAACTCAAAATATCTAAATCTGCAAGCTCTTCTGCAGGCTGAAAAAGAACAATCTTCTTGCTATCTGGTCACTCTAGGTGCCAGCTTCGGTCGGGGCCACTTAGGATCATTATTTTAGATTTTTTTTTCCATCAATCGAATATGACGCTTACTCAATAGACGGCGCCTCATTGAGTCTTCTAGAATTCTCCGAGAACGTTCACATTGTACCATTGGGAGAGTTATCATTTTCTCTTCATAAAACTGCCGAGCGTAGTCACGCCATCGCTCAGGATCTTTTTTTCTTATAACTTCTGCTTTGTTCTAATATTTTACTTTTGTTTTCTCGATAGTATGATTTGCGATAGTTTCTCCGATCTCCTATTGGTAAAAGATCACCAACAATTGAGTTATTCATTTTTATTGATATACTATATAGATAAATAATTTTAAGATGGTTAAGTATTACTTTTTCTTGCTCTCTTTAAAATGAAGACATAGTTGTTCTTGATTGGTAAGAAGTAAACTTCCTCCAGATGTAGAAGAGCTAACAGCTGAACTATTGCAGCATTATTCATCGCTTCAAGACTTGTATAAAACTGTGTGCGATAAGCAAAACCACAACTTTCCACGAAAGAGTTCCCAACTAATAGCCATGAAACCATTCAGTTTAATAATCATCACTAAACCCAACAAGTTTATGATTTAGACGGATGACTTCTTTATATTCAGTTAAACTGGTTCCAATTACTCCTGCTTGGTCGTATCTAGAATGTGAGTGTAACATCGGACTACACTTTTGAATCGCTTTAGCTTTAGTTTTAATAGTCAATCCAGCATCGTCAGAATCTCTAAAAACACATACAATTTCTTCAGAAGCGGTCTCCCCATAAACTCTTTATTCGACTTCTAAAGAAGTTAAAGTCATTGCTTTGGTTGTAGCGAATGTCCCAAGGGTTGGAGATGCCAAAGTTGAAACATCTGCGCTGACTCCATTCAGTTTATAATTACCGAAATCGCATGCTGTTCCACTGACTAACGATATGCCATCGATAGTAGTTCCTGGTACAACTCCAAGTCCGGTGATATCTTTTGTTGAGTTTAATACTACAGCTTGTGAAGCTACAGCTCCTTCTTCTGTAATATTAATATGGTAGCTTTGATTGCATGTTATTCCATTTTAATGTAATGCAGGGATGTTCAAATCAGTGCCAGCAATGTCCATTGTCAAATCATAGATGTTAGTGGCAGATCTATTAGAATTCAAAACCAATGCTTTTGATCCGAGCGCGATTCCGAGAGTAACTCCTGAGATATAGCTTTGGTTGACAAGTGATCCAGATTGATATATGTCACCACTAATGTAGATCAGATGTGTAGTTGCTCCACATTAACTGTTGTAACTTTGATCTGCTGTATTATACGTAAGTGTAGTATAAGCATCAATCCAATCATTTCTGTTGCAGACAAAATTATTACTCGGAAGTATACTTTCACAAATTGTAAACTTATATACATGTTTATATATATTAGTCGGATATTAACCACCTAGCCAATTTGAAGGTAAAATTTACAAAGATATCAAGAATCTAGATCTAAAGAGCTTATTTCGCTTGATGATTTTGGGTTCAAGCTATAGTAGAAAAATAATATTTGCTTCTTCTTATTAAGAAACAGTCCGCATATATTTAGCCATTTTATTTGCATTGTTCGAAATAAGCACCAAGAACTCCACAACTACATAGAAGAAAAGCTAGAAGGTTTTGGGTCATTCTATGATGCCAAAAAACATTCCAGTTCTCAAAGAACAACGATAATACTGTGGAGCTTGTCATTATAGATGATTTTAGTAATGATGACAAAGTACAAAAAATCGCCCTCAGTCACTATTTTACACGTGGTAGACACTTGAAGTTAAGCATTATATTTCTGAGCCCCGCAGTACTAATAAAATGATTCGTTCTATTCTCAAGGCCAACACAGAAACAGATCTTTCTATGGTTCTCAAGGACTTCAACATTCCCGGCATTTCAGAAAAAAAGATTTATATAGCTCACTGCCAGGCGACTGAAGATAATAGACAGATATTATTCTTTGACAGCGTAAAACAACGGCATAGATACAACTTCTATAACGTTATAGATCCTAATGAATTATAACTATCTTCATTTTGTGGATTTCAATTTCGTATAGACTATATATATATTTTTTTAGATGATTGCACAATTATAACGAGTCAACATATTGTAAGTGCATTCTAGTGACTAGATGACGTTTCTTATTTGATATCTGCAGCTTGCTGCTACACTTACATACACAATAACCATTTTTTACTTGTTCTTCAGCTACCGCTCCATCTTCTTAACAATATTTCAATAGCTTTGGATCAGATTTTTGCATGAATTCTTGAAGTTTAGCATCAATTTCATCACTTCGGGCGCCAGTATTGGATTTAATGTCTGCTAGATCTGCCTGGAGATTAATCTCGATACGAGCTGGCCCAATCTTTAAAGCTTCGAAGATAGATTCAATTGCGGATACCCTAAATTACAACCTGTGGATGGTATACTACAATTTTTTTTTGTTAAGATGGATACCAAATTGAATATATTTTTACGTAATAATTACTATAACATTACTGTTGAGTAGAAGGTAGAAATCGAAGTGAATAAATTTATCTAGACCAATGAACGGCTACCATTGTTTGACTGTGGCGTATTTGTAGATACTGTGACGCCATCCGCCTGTTCAACATGCATTCAGCGGTGTAATTTCAACACTCCCACTCAGCGCTAATGCTGTGTGTGCTTTGTTGCTGACTTGATCTTGGATCCGGAGGCTTCGCGCAGATACTTCAGCATCTTGGCTCCAAGTGCCTTCGTCAGCATATCGGCAAGCTGACTCTTCGTGTTGTTAGAATCGATCTTCAACAGTACTTCTTGCACGTCTCACGAATAAAGTGGTGCTTGATGTCCACATGCTTCGTCCTAGCATAGTATCCGGCGTTATTGGCCAACGCGATAGCACCTTGCTTATCTTCCCAAACCTGTGCTCCTTCAACTTGCTCGTGACCCATATCCTTTAGCATTGCCAGCGTCCAAATACTTCATGCGTGCATTTACTGACAGCCATGTATTGAGCTTCCGCTGAGCTCAGCGCAACTGTCCGCTGATACTTCGACTTGAATACCACTGGTGCGCTCGCAATCATCACCATAACTCCCGAGACCGAGCGTCTGTCATCCGTGTTGCTGCCCCAATCTGCATTTAAGTATGCTTTAACCGCAACGCGTCCACTTCCTCGGTAGACGATACCGATCTGACGCGTAGTCTTCAGATACGGTACTACTCGAATTGCTGCGCTCCAATGGTGTAGTCCCGGGTTCTCCGGAAAACGTGATAGCTGTGTCATCACGTAAGCTATATCCGGCCGAGTACATGTCGTTATGTACAGCAAGCATCCAATCAAAGAGCGATAGGCAATTGACTGCGATATCGACCGTCCCTCTTCCGTTGTTGTTGACTGCTTTAACGACAGCTTAAATCCTGATACGCAGGGTTATCAACGCTCTTGGCATCTTGTTGGCCGAATCGCTTGACCACGTCGTCGATATAGCGAGTCCGTTTGTTCATCAATGTTTCTGCTGACCTGTCATTATCGATTTCCATACCCAAAACAATTCCTGCCTTACCCAGTTCCTTCATCTTGAAAACATTCTTGAGTACTTCCTTTACGTGATTTATTTTTCGCTGGTTCTTGCTGCGATAGTCATGTCATCCACATATAGTCCAACGTAGGCAAAACCCTCTTTAGTGCTCTTGACATAAACACATTGATCATGCCCCGCAACTCTTAAAGCCATTCCTGACGAAGATACGATGTATTGTCTTGTTCCAGGCACTTGCTGCTTGCTTTATATCGTAAATAGCCTTGTTTAGTTGACATATATGCCCTTAAGCACTTTTGAAACCAAGCGGAACTTCCATAAAAACGTTGTCCGTCAACACACTATTGGAAATAGCCAAGTCGACGTCCAGCTGTTCCATTTGATAGTCGCTTTCGGCAATTATTCGGATCGAATTCATGTTGGCAACCGGGGAATAAGTCTCGAAAAAGCCGTCGCTTGATACATTTCGCGACCAGTCTTGTCTTGTATCGCACGATAGCGCCATTCTGAACATGCTTCTTGGCAAATACCCATCGTAATCCAATTGTGCGTCCAATATTTCCTCGTGGCTTCATTGTCCACGT
Organism: Plasmopara muralis; assembly: GCA_003676415.1. NCBI lineage: Eukaryota > Oomycota > Peronosporomycetes > Peronosporales > Peronosporaceae > Plasmopara > Plasmopara muralis. The sequence continues at coordinate 22,508 of RCHQ01000122.1, read as the reverse complement.
AGCCGGTGAGTCCGTATCATCGTCAATACCCACGGCTTAGGCAAAAATGGCTTCCGCAATTAGCCTATCTTCGTCAATCCTAGCACGCTTCCGAGTCGGTGGGTCCTCACTGCCTTCTGTCGACTCTTTATCATCGGAGCCGTTTCTTAGCATTAGCAGCGGCTCACGTCTTATTTTTGTTTGCTCCACTTCAGGCCGAAACACCAAAGGATCTTCTTGTTGCATTCGGGACGGTTGATGATACTCCGTTAGCTCAAGCCTGTTTCGTACGGGGCTCCCAAAAGGCATTAACCGCTGTACAATGGCGCTTGGCGTACAATCGATATCATCCATTTCGATATCCGCGACTGTCTCTTCGACAGTTCCCATGAGATCGTCCGAAACTGCTGTCGAGTCACTTGATGCTGAACATTGACTTCATCACCAGCCTCCATTTCTTTAACAATCGGTTCCGGCTTGAGCTCTTGCGTGTCGTAAACCCCGCCCACCTCACGCTCATCCAACTTTACAAAGAGGGTCACTTTAAGTTTGGCATTCTCCAAGTCAAACACGCGATAGCCCTTGACATTCTCTGCATAGCCTAAAAACATAGACTTGAAGCTCTTGCGTTCCAGTTTGGTCCATTTCACATCGTCAGTATGAGCGTAGCCTTGCGAACCAAATACGCGCAGGTGATCCATTTGAGGCTTTATCGTGAAAGCTAGCTCGTACGGCGTGATGTCAGGATGGACCGTATTGCTGGAGCGGATAAATAAGTTAATCGCTGTATTCACCGCTTCCGCCCACCCATTTTTGTCGAAACGCTCTTGTAGTGTAACATGCTGCGGGCTTTCTCCATGATAGTCTTGTTCATACGCTTTGCCACTTCATTCTGCTATGGGCTGTATGGCGTCGCTTTCTTCCTTGACGTCCATGTTTTGTCCCAGGAGACCCTTCCGCGCCAGGGTTATCCTCATGTTGAACTCCCAGTGGTAATAATTACCACTTCCTTGGAGGTCTTCGGTGCGCTTTTTAGCCATAGTGGGCTAGGGCGTTGCTTGTGAGGGAAGGCTTGTTGCGGCTGTTAATCTGTTGAGTAGAGAGTAAAAACCGAAGCGAATATTGTTGTCTAGATCATTGAGCGGCTACCATTATGTAATTACTTACTGTGATGTACTCGTAAATACTGTAACGCCATCCGCCTGTTCAACATGCATTAAGCGGTAATATTTCAAACGTTACGTATACAGCGAAAAGCCATGTCTACATCTACTATCGTATTAAATCGCAACAACATAGTCTCAATTGCTTATAATAACCAATTGCAATTCAATTTTGGTGGCAACAGTGTGAATTTTTAATTTCAGAAAATCGCGATTTAAATTTTCAACTCTCATTTTTTTACAAATTACTCTAACAACACTTTTAGCATTCAAATTCCCACGGCTGCAACATATCAAACCATCAACATTAGTCTTCCGAATGAATACTATGAGTAGAGTGATATTCTAACGACATAAGCCAACAGCTAATCTTGGCGAGAGCCTATTTAATCGATGCGCAAGGCAATAATGTTACATAGATCAGAATATCAGCCAATGCTAGTTACTATAGCTGTCAGATTGATCTAATAGCTACGCCAACTGATTTGCCAACAGGATACACGCTTCCTGCTAGCGGATTATATAGCTCTGGAAGAAGTGATCTACCAACGGCTATGAATACACCCAAGATTGTATTATCTGGAAACTTTTGTAATGTTATTGAAGTTGCTGCAGGTACATATCCTAGCACTACTCAGACTACTAATCAATCTTTTATCTCAATTCTTACTCCTCAAATCAATCCTGTTGGCTCATATTTGGTTCGATGTTCATTAGTGAACAATACAGTTACGCTATTCCCTCCCCTCCCCCCCGAAATTTGAAAATCTTTTAGTACGTAAGGCACTAAATTTGCCAACTGATAAGGGTCTCATATCCGGAGTATCAGTGGGTGACTGCGAATGATGGATGTTACAACAACATCACGTTGACCATCGTCGACCAATACTATAACTACGTAAAGTTCGAAGATACATCTATGCTGATAAAACTGCTAGTTCGTGACAAGAAACAATAAATAATATTCTATATAATTTTTGGCCGCATAATGTAAAATACGCAAAAATGTTTCCGAACTTCAAAAGTTTACAAAATAAAATAAATAAGCGGCGACAGCTTCTCCAGCAGATTGAGAGAGAACAAGAGCTTGAACGCACCAAAATGAAGGTTATGCATTACAGATTGGACGAATGATCAAGCAAAAATGATGGCTTTAAGTCAGATTCCTTCGAATGCCGCTACACCAACTCAAACTACTTCGAATAATACATCAGAATCTACCCAAACTGACAATAATACTAGTACAGGATCTACACAAACAAATGACTCTATGGCGCATGCAATTGCTGGGGCACAAGCAAATGACTTGATGTCACTTGCGAATGCCACTACTCAAACAAATACATCTGACCTTGTGAGCACGGCAGCTCAAACAGATGAGTCTGGCGACGTTAAAGAAGCTATCGTTAAACCCCGAATCAAGACTAAACCTGGTATCCCCGAAGAGCAATCAGTTGCTAAAGATGAAATCGAGTACATATATCGGGCGCTCCCGCAGCTGATAAATAAATAGATTAGTCTTTTAAAATCTAATGGTATGCCGATAAGGATACCTTCATTGGTGAGAATAGGGCTATCTATAATTGAAAAACTGGAAAGCCTTCTAGAAAGGCAGATTTTTCATTTGATTTCTCTCAAACATTGAGTTATATATAAAATCTTTAAGATCAACTAGATATCAAAGATGAACCAATGCTGGAACAATCAAATTGAGATGTTTCCATAAATCTTGCTGATGGAGCCGTTGAAGCAGTTGAAGCAGAAGCAAAAGATCTTCTGAAACATATTCTACAGACTAAAGATTTTTCAAGATTGAAAAATTTCCAATTGGAAAACTTAAACATCCAAAATCACATCAGTACTGGGAATTTCCCATCTACCATATCGATAAAACTTTCAATATGATGGCTGATACATGTGAAAAAGAACTACAACTCAATTACGTCCATTATTAGTTGGGCGCACACGTTATCACATTTTGTTTGTATACTGAAACAAAATAATGTAATTTTCAACTATTTACTGGATTTAAAAACATATGGGATAGTCCGCTCTCATCGAACGATTTGTATGCAATCTAAACAATGCTAACAACAAAGCATCTCAACATAATGGAGCAACATACTTAAGAAATAGAGTTATCCAGCTATATACTAACAATAATTGGCTAATATACATAAGATACATCGTGTGGCTTTACCAAGAAGAGATTCAAAAGCTTTCGGCGAAGCAGGTTATATTCTTGGGGAGTACGCAAAGCTCTACAGAATTGACAAAAAGGGCAACAGCAAAGACATACCTGAAAAAGCGCTGACTACGTTAGATAAGTAGGTAGATTGGGCTGCTACGTACGACATGATTATGAAAGACTATTACAATGGTTCGTTTGTTCAGAATCAAATGTACGAACCAGAAGCATCAATGATTGCTAATAGACTTAATAACATAAACCTAAGCGGTACTGGTCGTCGGATTCACGGAAGAAGAGGTATTTTGGATAACGAGATATATAAATTATTATGGGAGCTAACAAAAAGTCTAAGATACGTAAGGAACTTGAGTTGCTAAACCAATATGAACGGAAATAATATACAAAGCGAGTGGTAACGAAACAAAAAATATATAAATAGTAATATACATCATGAAAACGATTCACGTTAAATCTGGGTGGCAAAAGCTACAACCACAGAATGAACCCAAATGATTACAAAAGTGAAAAAAGTCGTACAGAAAGAATAAAATTGACACCATGTAACTGCTGCGGATCGATCCGCGGCAGGTGGAGCTAGATTTGCTCCTACACGTGGAGCAGCAAAAGTACATATCCCATCATAAAAAAAGAAGCCGGCTAAAACATTTGTATTCGAATGCTTATGTTCACCTGATGGCGGTCTGGTCCTAAATATACCGTAGCGGGCTGGCCCCTGCGACTTAAGTCGCAAATGGTTGATAACTCACTCAAATATGAAGTTGATGGAACACATTCTTCTATATCCATCGAGACATATGATACATCGTTTTCATTTATATGCTTTTTAGATTTGACATGGTTAGATATAAATTTTATAGATCAATGTTCCAATTCATAATTGATTATCTGCTCATGTCTAGCCGTTATTGCTTCCTTGTTCTTTGCATAGCATTTTCGCTGCGCTTCGAGATATTTATCCCTATGATCAAGATAATATGTTCTATTATACGTCATGTTGTGATACAGTTTTATATACTATATAAGTTATAATTCTAATATGATAAATTAATTATGTGTGCAGATGATGTGATTTATTTAATTTTTCTTGAATAGTTGGAATGCTTAAGTATACTAGTATAAAATGAAAGATAATTACGTGCATCTCGCAGTTAGGGAGCTGAACCCACCACAACAACGAAAATTTTAAAACAGGCAAAATCGCTTTTACACCCGCTCAGTTGAAGAATGCTAGTCATCATCTAGCGCTTAATTTAGCGAAAGCTAAAACACTTAAGAAAGCTAAATTATCAGGAAAAGAAGTAAACAGTGAGATTACTTCAGGTGAGGTGGCAGCGGGATTAGCTGGTCATGGAGGAGAGGACCTCTCTATAGGAATCGCTGTGGAGCTGGATAAAAGAAAAGTCATGGCCATGGGTCAAACAAAACTGGGATGTTATTAAACATCCCAGTTGTATCAAAGTGAGCAGGTGTAGCAGTTCCTGCTACTGCTACGGTTTTTAGGAGCTCCTGCAGCAGGTGTTGCTGCTCGTACTGGTCTTGAAGCGCTCACTGGTGTGAAAGTACCAAAGAAAGGATCCGAAGAAATGAAATTGATGATGCAGAGACTCCATAACCTACGTAAAGATAAAACTACTGGCGGAAGCTTTCTTATGTCGTAGGTATAATAATCCCAACTGACACCATGTGGTGTCAGGTGGCACCACTTAGCAAAGTCATGTGTAAACGATTAAAGATTATATATTTTTTGTTATCTCAAGTTTATTTCGCTGCCTATGTGGAGGACGCGACTATAATATCGGACAAACTGTTTGACTTCATTGATAAAGCTTTCGAGGGAGCTTAACAAAAATCTCCTATAGTTAAACATCGTATCGCATTTCTCGGACCTATTGCGGCTGAGATTACTCCTCCACCAATGGATTTATCGTTCTTACGTACAGAGAAGATTGTATTAGCTCGCGTAAACGATTCTTCGAACATCTTGACTCAATATAATCGTTTGTTCCATATTCTGAAAGCGATAGAAGTAGCTTCGGGTTAATTTCCAAGAAGACAATGAATAGATATGTTTCTTTATTGAAGAAATTGAAACACGATAACCGATAAACCGAAGAGCAGGAGGCTCGCTATCTAACTTTTAGACAATTTTATTTTTAGTTTGAACACGCAATCAATGAGCTTTTAATAGAGAATGGACTCAAAAGATAGATCACAGAGGATGATACCAACAGACTCAAAGCAGTTACGGATCGAAGGGGCAAGAACTTACTCAATTTTGAAAAAGATTTCAGCAAATAGCTATTATGGCATGTTACACGTATCAGCCAGCTATTCGATTTTTCGGGGGTTTGATGAAGGTGACGAACAAAAGCAGATCGCTCTTAGAGACAAAGCTTTCAATTGCTATTACATTGATAACAGAAACAGAAAGGCAAAGATTGGGATGAACCAATACAAAAATCAAGCATGCTAAGGCCAAGTTACATTAGGCGTAGATGAGAAATTGAGAAGCATACTCAAGAACTGGCTATTTCTGCGAGAGAAGATTGCCTACATATGAATACATGTTCTACTACAGCATCTCGTCAGATGGTACAATAAAACATAGATAAAGAGCTTCCACTTCACAAGGTACACAAAGGAGGCGTACACGGAAACATGCTGACTTTCGATATAACTCGCCTCGATCAAAATGTGCGATAGAGAGATAATGCACCTTAAAGACTGTTAGATCTTGTTTAATAGGGATATACCTTTTTTCAAATTAGACAGAAAAAAATGCTCCTCCAAAACAAAATTTGATAAAAAGCAAAAAAAAGTACCTAACAATGGCAAAAATATACATGTAAAGAAATGAAAAATAGAGAATATATACCTCTAAAGTAATTTTACCGCATACGTCACCTAATGGAGAATTCAATTTTAAAGATTAAGAACAAGACGTTGAAGTAACATGCATGGAGCTTTGCACGTGCACCAATCAGGCAGTCGTACGAAGATAAAGAAGAAGATTTGATGAAGTTTAATCGCGAGGCAGTTAAATGGCTGGCTGACGTTGGCTATGGGAAGTTGTCCATTGCCCATAGTTCATGCTCACGATATGGAACACTTACTTCCAATACCGTCGAATTCATGAACAAGCGCTGAAAAACATCCGTGAAATGGCGATCTTAGGTTGTATGATGGCAGTTAAACGCTATGTCAGTACGAAGTGGCTCGAATTTGCTGGACAGACCAGACAATGGGGAGTGTTTACATCTTATGCTGCCAGTTGCATCCTTTCATTATTAAAATTGTGCGAGAAAACAACTCAAATATGTACAAGTTCAACTACATCGTTTGTTGTGGAGGTTCGAATTGAAAAAACAAGCCAATGGAGTATGCTGTTGAGGTAAATAGTACCGGTGGTACCTGCACATGCGGATTGTAAAGGATATAAATGCTTCATGTCGACACCTCATAGGAGCCCTCAAATTTTCAAATCAGCTGTCACGTGCAGAATTTTCATTCGGAGAAATGTGGTCAACCAATACTTGCCTAAGATGAAGCACTCGAAGTGAAGCCATTTGTGACAAAAAGTGAACTGGTATAGAGTGAGCATCTTCCACCAAATCCGTCTGAATTAGAAGGTCGACCCCAAAAAAAGCGCTAATCACAGCATGCTACATAAGAAGTTGACGCGCCAAAAAGTGGTTATCGATGCGGCAGCTGTGGTCAAGTGGGACACAACTAGCGTCGATGCACCAGTGATGAGCAGCATAAAAGTATACTTTTTTGTGAGTAATGAACATTTTTTATTTTCTATTTCTCAATAGATTTTATAATTTGTAGGTAAAAAGTAATCATTCTGGTGGGAGAAGTGTGATTCAAGGTAGGTTTTCTCTATTTAAATATTTTTTTATTCCATTAAATTGGAAAAAGGTAAAAATTTTGCATTCTCTCTTTAAATATTTATGTCTCAATTCTTTGAGAAATTTTTATAAACAGCACAATATAACCTCAGTGTGCAAATCGGTACGGATACCGATAGAAACCATTGTTCTACAGCTTTTGCGACAAGTCCATCAGTATTTACACCAATTCACATTCTGAGGTGGTTTAAAGGATACCAAATGAAAGTAATCCCTACCTAAATTGCAGAATAAAATTTACTACACACACATAGGACCATATCGAGATAAATTAAATGAAGCCCACACTGGTTCAACCACACATCCAGCTTACTTTGCTCAATTAAATCACAGGAGATTGAGATATGGAAATAATCTCAAAAGTATGGCTACGTTTCTACCATGCTTAACATGCCTCCAAGAATCAATTACAATCGCATATCAATTGTGTCGACCTGGTGCCGAACCAGTTGTACAAAGGCGTCCGATCATTATCATCGTCAACAAATTGTAATTATGTTGATTGTTAGATCTTATTTAAATTCTAAATCACTTTTTTGAGCCCCTAATTTTAAAGTTCTTTTTACAATACGATAGCCAGATAGTTTGCAGCACGCGCTACGTGGCAAACTTGATCAAATCTTGCATTTGGGGAGAGCTCTTGCTTCTGAGTAAGCGCTCGTGCTTCTGAGAATGCTCCAAAATCTTTGGTCGCGTCGAGGCTATGGTTTTCTTCCACCACAGACAAAATTCACTTGTGCTTGTTGTTCGCGGCCAGCCTTCGTGCAATGAAAAATGGGTACACGAAAGCCGTGATAGTGTGTCTAAAGTACAAGCCACCCTTTGTTTTGTATTTGCCGGCCACGAGCACATGCGAGCAACACCTTCTGGGTTGCCGTCGGTTTTTGCACGCGCCTTTTTAGTGTACTGGCCTCTGCTTAGCGCGAATTGTTAAAGATCTTTCATCTTTTCTTCAAGTGCTTTGAATGACCGCATCCGCGGGTATTTGAACGACTGAAAGCGTTTATATGATGAATGTTTTTTTTTCTGCGTAGTATACGGTATACATATATGAAAAGTTAATACAGTGGAAACGCACGCGAACGCGCGCTTCGTGGAAGTCAATTTTGCATTAAAAACAGAGGGGCCGAAGGGTGTGTAGTTACCAAGCAGCTTGATAAATTAGTCTTTATACCTCAATCTATTGAATCCTTATACTTTCCGGGAACAGTTAGAGTCGTTCATCGGGAAAACGCATGTCTTCGTGCACGTCTTCCTTGTACAAGATGATGTTTGACCCGTCAGTTGAGCGACGTAAAGAGATAAAGAATTAGTTTTTTCATAATGATTTCGACTTCTGTACAGAATTTGTCCAGCCATAATGATGACTGCACGCAGCTGCTTGTCGACCAGGTTATGTGACGACGATCGAGGCTACCATTGCTTTCGCACATATGGGTGCATCCAAACCATGGACGGTATTTATGCCAAACACTGCAACTCTGCGCTAGGTCTTGGGTTGGAAGTGGCTTGTCTACCAAAAAGCCGCTCAATCACGATATTCTGAGGGAGTCTTCAGTTCGCCACGACATTGAATGTTTGCATACTGTTCTTGCTCGCCTGAAAAGCGGAAACCACCTATTCATTCGGGCCGAAAAAGAATTTCCCTAAAGCGCTCTGGCGACCATTTTGCTAATTCTCTGCTCACGAAGGCTACATAGGAGCCTGTAAGTCAAACAGCTTTACCAACTGAGTCAAGTTTTAAGATCGGCTAGACCTGTTTTTAGATTATCCGGTCGAAGCTAAAGTCACTCTTATCACAAAATTTAAATCCACCACGAAATTGAAGAGAAAAGGCTAGACCTAATATACCATTTCATCGGCCTTGGAAATTACAAAGAGAGTGAAGTCAGAGACGATACCTATGACGATGTAATAAGCGGCTTGCCCACCACTGGATATCGACGACAGTCGCCGTTCCGTAAGAAAAGTCATCACTCTCTGAACAACGAGCTCGACAAAAAGGCGATAAATGCACTGAAGATTTCAGATTCAGTGGTCAATTAAATTAATCAGATTAAAATATATTTTGCGTCATTGTGGTAACCCCCATTTTTGTGTTCCATCGACTGGATCCTTTCGATCTGTATCGACTGACTGCATGGACACTACATCGAGTACACTACATGGGTCGTACCCACTTCATCGAGTCGCCTCCGCTGCATCGACCGGATTCATATCCACTAATCTAATTTTCATCAAAGTAGAAAAAATAAGAGTAACGTGGTAACGAAAAAAATGTAATGTATACTACGGATCTATAGTGGTGGTAGAGGCCATTATATTAAGCGATTTTCGTTACTTTCAGGCTGGTAACGGTGGTAACGCATGCGAGTCTGCAATTTAATAATAAAAAATCTAAGACCTTCTAAAATGATCTAAACGATGTATTGAGCTACTTTGTCTTTGATCATAGATGAAGGCACAATCTGCTCCTTGATGCTCACCCACTTGCCGCTAAGGTCCTTGACTCTTAGACTTTTGTATTTAATCCCTCTGGAATCATCATTTGGTTGAATATACTGAACGAATACACTTTGGGCTCACCGCATACTCCACACCACTTCTGATACTGCCGATACCACTCGCTGGATGGTAGTTAGTCTTGCTCCTGCCCATCATCGTCGATGAAGCTCTCATACTTGGACAGCAGCCATTTCACCACATTATTAGTCTGCTTTGTTGCTATTTTTTTCTTGAAGAAGTCGAAGAAAGATCCTGAGTCTCAAATTGTGTCAAGTCACGGCGCAATAAATAGTGAAATATATGTTTCCCCGCATTCACATTAAGTAAAGAAGTGATCATATCTTGAAAGAATTTGCATTCACCCACTCGGTGTATAGCTGCAGTAATGCAAATATATCTTAAATCGTGTTGTTCAATGACACTTGCAAGGCCTATATTAGTAATTACAGCATAGTTGCTGAAATCTGATACTTCAACAGCATCTTTTCCTTTATTTTCAATCCGGACTCGCTCTTCTGTGCTAAAAAATTTCAGCTTAACGTTCATCTTTCTATCTCCAGAATCGACGGCCTCATTATGAACGATTAATAGCTTTTTACTCTCGCAAAATTGAATCGTGTGAACAGTTTACCCGTATCGGGGCAGCATATTGATAATGATGGATCAAGAAAATAGCGCTGAAATACATTGAAACAGAACTATTTATCACACCGAGGTATTCCTTTTACAAAAAATACTGATTTGGTTTTATGGTCAGGATGCTGCAAAAGATGTGCAGACCAATTTATGAGATTTTTACCCACAACTTCATCTCCAGCAGCTACTACATCTTTGATATGATTTGCCTATTTGGACACGAGAGTCTCATCAATACCAAATTATGGATTGTATTGATGGTGATACAGACCAAAAAAGTTGAACTTCCCATTTAGCTTTGGATCGACTAGAGAACTATGGCGAATGACATCTACGTTTTTGTACATAATATTTTGTGACAAAACTCAAGCATAAACTTCAAATATACAGAGTAACAATCGTCATTTCTTTTCATTAGAAAATTCATTTTTTGGTATAAATTGCCTCTATCAAAACCCATATCACATTTTTGTACGCCTTTCACATCTCCATTTGTAATCTAATCGTTTGTGTTGATTTCACAATATAATAACAGTAACCATCATTGTAGATACAAGAAATTGTTCTTTTGATCATTTTTGCGGCTCTCGGAGTGTGAATACAGCCCCACTTACCTTAATATATGATGTCATCATATCGTTGATGCGAATCATTTCATTAAGAAGCAACTTTAAAAGATGTGAGAGCTCTTTACAAATAGGAAGAGACTCATTAACTAAATTCTCAATTTTCGCAGTTAATTCTTTGTCATCAATTGAATATTGATCAAACTGAGAATATGATAGATGGCTGTCGTTTCTAGGCAAAATGAGTTTATAAACCTTTATTGGCTTGTATCCTGCTCCTATTTTGCTGAGATCTAATGGCTTCAGTTGCTTAACAAAAAGCTTCACTGGAATGCGGATAAATGAAAATTGCTCTTCAAGATCTTTAAGATAGGACTCGTTGTACTTGCTCTTGCTGATCGTTACGCCATCAAAACATAGAATCGAATCAGATGTGTCTCCTACAGATAACTCATACTAATCATTAATAACTGATTTTCAACATAGCAACGCCCTCTAAGTTGTTTGATTCTGTGTCTATCAGATATTATCTTGAAATACTTTAAAGCTTCACACACTTTGGTTGTGATTGAGGTAGATCAATTCTTGTATGCAACTAAAAGTTCTGTTTTTACTTGTATATCATCATAGATACTCTTTCCACCATAATTGATTGCCAAAAATCCTTTTTACATCATCACGACCAAAAAAGGATCAGCTTCAATGATTCTCTTGGACATCTTTTCACGATTATCGACATAATCACGCATGTAGTCACACAAAATACCAAGCTTATCACACATTAACACGGTGATCACTGGATGGCAGTTATCCATGTCGATATCAATATAGAAATTACCGAATATCGTATGACGCACTTCGCAAACCATGTTCTGACTAGATAAGCCCCCTCCCCGAGCTTGATGGAGGCCCCTAATAGTATCCTTGCATTTTTGAATGTAATCCACAGGAATAGGTCCTAGTCCACGATTGAATTGTTTGCTTGCTTCATAGTATTTGTTTAATGATAAAGCATCACGAGCGCTATTATGGTACTGATTCGTGATTTCATCAAGATTCTCGTTGATAAAAGCAAGTTTGTTATGGTCGAATGCTTCGTAGAAAGTTCCATTGATGGACTTCAAATTTTCAATGTAAGTTCCTCTAATTTCCATACTAAAGATTATATCGAAAAACGAGTTCAAGTATATTGTTTTTTTCTTTAATTTCATTGTGACTATATAAACTTGCATCTACATCGCTATATGAGTCAAACGATGAAAGAGATGTACTTGACTCAGAGTGATCGCCATCCTTTACCAACATTTTCTCCAACTTTGATTGATTTGCTTCTACACTAAGGAATATACTTATAGAATTATACTTATTCTTATTGTCAATCTGTTGAAATATACAAAATCCATGACATTTATCCTTAGCGTTTCGAGTACATTCTTTCGTTGTATTCATTTTGTATCGGTAATAACAAACATACACATTCGAAGTTTTGTTTGTTATGCTGGTCGATTTCTCTTTTTTATGTATGTAGTATATTATCTATGAGTTTTAACTTAAGATGAACATAATATTTATCTGTAAAGCTATTTCGTGGATATGGCACATATAATTGTTGCTCAATTACTTACCTGTTATCATTTCAAAGTTCTAGGTATCGTACGCCCAATAGTAGTTTGATTATTGCTTACGTTAAAGACGATTATATACGCTAGCCACAGGTATGACAATCTTTATGATTTATGTCCATCGGTAAATTCGTATCTACAAGATCGACCAATTATATACAATCTTAGTAATTTCAAGTTGATTTTCTTTGTCTTTTCGTACAATTATATTCTGGTGGCTCGGTTGCCACTCTCGAATATTCGCGATGCGTCTTTGTCAGAGTGATGGTCATTCCTACGAAGTAGTACCAAAGTCGATCATTCTGCAAAATACCAGCAACAGCAAACTAATTATTCTGGACACACACTTCAGTAATGGAGACCGAGACATTACACGAGAAAAACCGATTGCAGTCGATCGAGGAAAAGGTTAAAGACGTGCAAAACAAGCTTTCCACGCGGTTACCAGCTCAGTATCGACACCTGGCCGCAATTGTGTGCGGTAAGAAGTGGCAGCTCCACACCTTCAAGCCCCAAGACGCCGCTGCCATTATTAAAAAAGTGCGCTTGGAACTAGGAGCCTTTGACTATCGCGTTAAGGAACAAGCAGAGCTGCTCACACGCTACCTCATCGAGCTAGACGGGGTGCTGAGTTATGGAAACGCCGACATTAAGAGCGCACGCAAGGCACTGGTGTTGCTTGCGCAGCAACTACTGCCACAGGCCGACCAATTTAAGGAGCGAAGTGGCAAACTCAAACGATTTGGAGAGCGCATTTTTAGTGGCTTAGAGGGCCACTTATCGGCGCCTTCGACGCCTATTGATAGCGGCATCGAGTCTGACGATATCCACATGAAGTCTTTGTTTGAAGAGAGCGGGATGGAAGAGAGCGAGGTCGAAGCGTCTGAAGAGGACGCTAGTGATGATAAAGAATTAATTGACGACAAGGAAGATCTCATGGAGCAAGAGCGTGAGGAGGAAGATAAAAACGAAGAGGACGTCTCGTCGCCCACTATGTCACCCCAACCCGAATTAGTACTTCCGAAGGCTGCTCCGGACATTGATGTCAACTCGCTGCCTGTATGGCGTCCATACTACCAGCTGCAGCGTCGCCAGGATGGCGTTTACCTCTTGGCGCGTCTTAACATTACTGACCCTCGCAATGTCCGCGTGCAATGGAATAATCGCGATGGCGTTCTCCGTATTACCGGCTTTCGTCTACCCACACAGAAGGATATCGCTATGTCACGTCTAAGCGGTGCACCGACTTTCGGTCGCTTTGAGATTGTTGAGCATTTCCCACCGAGCATGCTAAACATGGAGGAGGCGTCACAACAGATTATGGAGGATGGAACCTTACGAATTCGTTTACCATACAACGTGTTAAGACATCCACTACAGTACCGCCCGGCGTCGCTTTTTCAACCCCAGGATTGTTTTGTTTGGTAACTGAGTGCCATTAAATATGTAAGATTAAATATCAAATTGTCAAACTCTAATGGAAAATAAAGTACGGAAGTGCTTGTAGTATTTGCTGATGTATTGATCCCCCACTAGCCCAAATTATTGAGCTATTTGGCACTACTAATTTAATTCAAAATGCGCTCCAAGCTAAGTCATTGCTACAAGGTTGCGTTTCTTCAGCCTGTTTACTTTCTTTAATGACAGCAACGAGACCAGCTGATCCGAAAGCAAACGGATCATCGCAAGCAGACCGACGTGGGTCAAAGGACGGGGCAGCATCGAAAGTGCCCCAGCCACCACCACTAGAGGCACTATTGTGGGTTTGAATCAACGATGGCTCCACGTTCTTTGGGGATAACGCCGCCGCTGCAGCTGTTCCTAGCTCTCCCACCGTTAGAGCACCTTTTGAATTGGCAAATGCGGGATACTTTGACTCTCTCGATTGCTGAACACTTTCAGCTAGAGAGCCACCTGATGTTACCGCCAGAAGACGCCGAACAATATCTGCGTTTTTCGCCATTAGTTGCGCGGTTTGTTGTTGTAGCACCATGAGTTCCTGCGTCAAGTGGCTTACGACAGTAAGTGCATCGTCCAAGCTCCCGTTCTGTGCCACCTCTGACGCAACACTTCTCATCTGTGCATCGATTTGCATAGTTTGAATCTCCTGCTTGGCAGACTGCACATGCTTTTGCAACAAACTTTTCAAATCATCCATGGAATTCAGTGATCTCGCTGAGCTTGGAACAGGAAAGCCCAACCCGTCCACCTGATCCGCAATACGTTCCATACATACTTGCAAGCTCTGTAACGCTTGCGTTTCAGACTGATTCACTTTTGACAATATTTCTGCTTCACGTTGCTTACTATAAATTACTGTGTTCACCAACTGACTTAGCGATTTTGCATCTACCACCGACGCTTCCATAGATTGAGACGACACAGCCATAAGTGAAACAGACTGCTTATCAGCGTCCGGTGGAGTTAAAAAAGGCACCAGTGTTGTACCACTGGATGTTTTACAGTTGTCCAAAGGGCTCGGAATAGCAAAGCTTGACGGCTTCTCGGGTGTCAGATCCAACATTGGAAACAAATACCCTGGAAATTTTGGTGGAATCTTTACCAGATTGCGCTTTGTAATGCACACAATTAAGTGCATACCCATGACAAATTCAGTCTCATTCATGTAGTCATGGTCTCGTAGCAGCTGCTGCCCCTTTAGACGCGTGTAAAGCTCCTGGACCTGCTCCTCACTGAGACTAGATTTACGGAAAAATTCGAGAGCAGCATTACGGGAAACTAAACCACCAGCGCCACCACTTAATTTGGAGTAAAAGGCGCGGTAGCGATTGCCCTCAAGCTCGATCATTGTGTAAAGCTGCGTGTCTAGCTGGACATCGTCCGACGCAGGAGCGGGAAAAGCCGCGAACGACATGGTAATACAAGAGAGAAAACTTTTAGATTTTGTTATCCAGTCCTAATTTTGGGCAGAAATAGCGTTTTTGTCTGCATCATCAAATTTGAAACGGAAACAAAATTAAAATGGCGGGTAAAAATGAGAGACAAGAGGTCAGGAACGTGGGAGTAAAACTTATTAATTTCCAAGTCAGATCAGCCACGAATGCTGCAGGAGCGGGATCAACCAATAATTTGCTGCAGTATTCAACCCGCAAATGCTGGCAGAGTTTCGTGAGCCCAAAAGAAGAGCTTATTCTAGCACTGTGCGTAACAACAGCGGTACTTGCAATCAAACAGCGCTGATGACTTTGTGGCTGCTAGGGAGACAAAAGTGCTACTGTCAGAAATACGAATTTTGAACAAGGTGCGCAAGAAATAATTATGTACTTTCAAGGTGATGGATTAAAGTTGTGGCAGAATGCATGCACTGTTAGCGTGAGTGTGGCGTTGAAAAACCGACGAAGATCTTACATTCATGGTTTGGCCACAAGCAAGTGGTGTAGCTTTTTGAAGTGGATCTAATCATTTTGATTGTGGTATGAAGTCACGCGAATGGAAAATTTGCCTCACAATCGGGAAGCATGCATCCCATTGCCCTTCTTTCCTTGCAATTTTGTTCGGTACGTACAAGCTATCGAAAGGAAGAGATTGCGGTCGAGGTGTGATCTAATCACATTGCTTACAGACTTCAGTTTGAACAGAATGTGCTTCCTTATATTGCTGTGTACGCGTAAGATTTACTATAATGTTGCCATTCCGGATAAGCCAATGCTTATGTCATCGTAATGTGTTGATTAGAGTTCAGCCTTTAGGGATTCCTAGAGATGACATTGAAGCCGAATGTGGTCCTGTCCTCTGCACGATGCTAAGTCACACAACGGAGGTACGTTCTTTTTTTCGAAGCAGAGTTCATTTCAGCCATTGAGGATCATTAATGTTTGATGCAGAACCTCTTGTTCGGGTCTTCTTTGCGGGCTAGCCAGTCTATTATGGATTGCCTTAGCGATCATCGATCTGGGTTTGCACTTTAGCTCGACTTTGTTAGTCTTTGAATTCTGTATGGTAATGACTTATTTGTTATGTTAGTTCTTTTGAGTGGATGGCGAGTCGACGTGGGTACCTTTTAGATGAAAGAATTGCGCGTCTAGAAGCTGCACTTTTTAATTGAACGATCACCAAGTGACTTTGATGCAACCTACTTTTACTTACAGTCAGGCCGATTTGTTTACATCGGGCTCAAATTGTGACTCGTAGAGGAATAGTTCGGGGTGTAGAAATGTTTGTCTACGATATTGTCGCAGGCATTGAAGCGGTGGAAGGCGTAACTTTAACATTCAATGGGCATGTCCTCACTTTGATTTAATCGTTTTTCGAGAGCGCGAAGAGGTCTTTAATATTCATCTTGCTGCAAGGTCTGCCTTTCAATCGACCAATCTTTCGATCACTTTGTGATTGAATCGTGCATGGTCTTAGTGATTTTCATCAGACAATTCTTCCAACAAGTGTTCAGATACATTTTGAGTCTTGAGAACCAAATTGGCAATTGAATACGTGCACCAAAAGGCACGGATTTCGTGTTAGAAGCAAACAGAAATTTGTGAGGTCCGGGCTATTCTTGTGACCGTGCCGATTCCAAAGGCAATCTTGGCAGTAGCATCCATTGTAAAAATGGCCTTTTCGATACTTATCGGCTGGCTTCATTTCGAGTAGAAATGAAAGACATCCCATGAAGGTCTATTTCATGACGTCTCTCATCATGAGAATAAGCAGCTAGCCGTCTTGCGATGGTAGTGCTAAGGATTGTCGTCGGTGATGACCATACCGTTGCTGAATATGTCATACCTGATCAAGTTTTCCACGAAATCACGCAGAAACAGTCATCTTAAGTCACCATATTTCTTTTTGATAATTCTGTGAAGACAGCACACTGGTAGCGGGATGGCTCGAGGTTGAGAACATCGACCATTTATGCAACAAACGTCAGCTTATCGTGGTAGCGTTCGGCATGGCCAGGGTCTTTTTTTAAATTAAGTAGCTAAATTTGTTTGTCATCGAGTGATGCACATCACGGCACCAATGAGGATGTGCATAATATTATTTGTAGTTATTTTGGATGGATCTAATTTGGGACATTTTTTAGAACTCACGGCACGGAAATCTCCTCATTCCCAGAAAAAACAGTGTCTTCTCAAAGGCTTGATATGTCCGGTTTTAAACCTAGTTTAACGAAGCAGTGAGCAAAATATATCCTTTGTCCATTCAGATAACTGAAAAGAGGTAGTGAAAACAGTCATGTATTGACCGCGCCATACAATCGGCGAAATAATCTGTCAATGAGTGCACGGACAATGAGAGCACTAGAAACTCATGAGTTTTGTCGTTCACGATGGCTAATATCGTTTTTTTTTCACGAAATCCTCACTTACTTTGCAGCCGTGATACCGGTATTATAGTCTATGCGAAATGAGCTAAAAGAAACGGATTTCCAACTAAACCAATCAGCGTGCACGGTAATAAACAATCAATCCCAAATGTAACCACAATTCTTAATATCATTATCGTACCTTACATCCCACAGCATGGACGCCGAGCATTCATCGTGGAAAGCAGAGAGTAAAAATCAAGCTCGGGACGCCATCTCATGGCATGCCTACACCAGCGGTTTAAAGGCAGGTGCCAAAACTGCCGTGTTCGCTGCGGCTGCCGTGTTCTCGGCTAATAAGTACTGGCCAGCCTTTCGCAATCGTCTAAACGTGAGCGGCAAGACGGCGTTGGTGGTTTCGCCCTTTTTAGGTGCTTTTACACTTGTGGCCGAGAATCGACTGGTGCTAGGTGCACGCAACCCGGAAATGTACTTGGCTTCAATTGATGGCTCGTATGTCGCACCCTCGAATGAAAAGTCGAAGCTGAAGCTTTGGCAGAAGAGTGCCAATTTCTTATACGACCATCCTTATCGTACGTTGCTTGTCGTCGGTACACCGCTAGTTGGTGGCATCTATAGCTACCAGCACCTAAACAAGTGCATTTCAACCTCGCAGCAGATTATGCACACGCGTATATACGGCCAGGCAGCGGTAGTAATGCTCTTACTGAGCTCCATGGCCTTCCACGACTACATGGCGAAGCGCGGTAAGTTTACAGTCGAGGACAATGAGGATTGAGGTCAATTAAACAAGTAGAGCTTTAAAAGAAAGTTTTCATTTTCCTCGTTGTTCGTATACCATTTCATTTCCCTCGTTGTTCGTATACCATTAATAGCTGATAGTGGGATGTTGTTACCTATCTATTTAAGTAAATGACAAGAGGTTACGGCCTTGGCTGCGTTAGTTAGAAGAACGCTATCAAGGCTCTGGATTAACATGACGGCCAAACCTCTTGTTCGACCAAGCGATGTTAGTGTGCAGTCGTTGGTGGTGCCACTGCCACCCAATATTGAGATGCCACGACGTGCAACTGTCAAGTCAAGACGGCGACGCTCAAGCAGCGTAAAAACCAGCAAGACTACACCCGAACTTGACAAGACTCTTAAGCTTAACCGTCCAGACAGCTCGCGACTAACTCAGCAACAATTTCGAATCTGGGAGCCAGTGTTAACACTTGGGTGGTCAATTGGAATTTGCTTTACGCTTGCAGCGCTGTGCATTGGACTTGGTATAGTCATCGTCGTCACATCCAGCGCACTCACAACGTTACGCGTAGTCTACGACGGTGCCGATGGAATACAAGCTGTACAACCAGATGGTAGAATAACACAGCCCACGAATTGCCGTCTAGAGTCATTGAATGATGCCAATTCGTTTCATGCTGACCACACGTGCTACGTACACTTGAAGCTTCCGAATGATGTGAAAACTCCCGTGCGTGTATTTTACGAGTTAGACAGGTACTACCAGAACCATCGACGCTTTGTATCCTCGGTTATTCGTACGCAGTTTACCGATGAGTGGCGTCCAGATCCTTTAACCTCAACGCTCGAATGTTATCCACTTAAGACGATTACGTCAGAACTTTGTACAGTTGGCTCGTGCGAACCTGCTTCGTCTGCTATGCAACGCGAACTGTTTCCGTGTGGTATTGTGGCTAATACATTGTTTAATGACATTTTCTGGCTGCACGACGGGCTATTACCATCAGGTGAGAAGCTGTCGTTAACTGACATGATATCCAAAGGCATCACACATTCTTATGCGGCACATAACAATAAAAACCCAACATGGAATGTGACCTCGGTCAAGTACCTACCTGTATGGCTAAATCCAAACATGAGTCGCATTATACCGCCGCTGACAGGCGCGACAGCTCCACACATTACGTCGGATTACACAAATAGTACTGCATGGGTGCATGACGCGCTCGACCCGGAATACGGCGTCGGTGTTGGCCTCGAGAATGAATTTTGGCGCGTGTGGGTCGAAGGTGCCGCCATGCGTCCATTCCGAAAGCCTTATGGACGTATAGAGCGCGATCTACCAGCCGGTACGATGCTCACTTTTGCTGTGCAGTCGAACTTTTTTGTCAAGTCTTTTGGCGGCTCGAAGGCTCTAGTGCTCGAAGAGGTTGGGTGGTTTGGTAGTAGCAATTATGTATTAGGTGTTTTTTTTCTCGGCATTGGTGCTGTGTTCGCCGTAGCTGGTATCGTCTTTGTCGGTAGGAAGCTTTACAACCCACGCGCCCTCGGGGATGCTTCTTCGCTGGCATGGAAGAAGCATTGATAATGTTGACGACTGCTCAAATATATTAATACTAGAGCCAAAACCGTGCTTATTCTGATCGCATTTTTGCTCATTCTCTGATTTGTCTTCGGGTTATGTTATCGAGTACCTATGTGTGTATGGCTGGACGCCGAAATCGCCCAAATTAGGTACGGAACCCAAATTCAAATGGGCTTTATTATTTGATGAGAATGCACAAATGGTAGTGAGGTTATCGATTAATTAATCACAAAAAATTCAAATATAAACTTGGTTACTCAACTGCACTATCCTAATAGGAAGAGAGGTGCCACTCAATGAGAATGGTGCAGCGTGTCAAGGTGGATGCACCAATGAACTAGCAGCGGGGTGCCATCAAATTGACAGAGTTGCAACAAACATACCTAAACCATGTTTGACAATGTCTTTCTCCACGCACAAGCACTAGACACGGCTATACTAAGCATGAAGATGACTTTCCAAGAGTTTTAAACCTTGACTCTGTAGACAATTGTGGAAATACATCTAATGTAGACCAGAGAAAATTATGTTTGGCTTCGCGCCAAAATAAGCGAAAAGTGTGAGATGATTAGACCGTTAAATCAACTAAAGCCTTCGAATTTTGAAGTGAGATGGTCAATCGGGTATCTCCGTACAAGTCCCCGGCTCAGACACGAACTCCCACTGATACCTGCACCGCCTCTTAGAAGCTGATCAGGTCTTTGTCACCGGTTGTACATGTGTAGCACATGGTGTGGCGAAAGGCAAGTAGATGTTTTGGACATCCAATATTGTTGAAATTACACCGCTGAATGTATGTTAAACAGGCGGATGACGTCACAGTATTTACAAGTAGTAATTACATATGGAAGCCGTTCATTGGTCTATAAAAATTTATTCACTTCGATTTTTGCCATCTTCTCAACAGGTTAACAGCCGCAAACAACAGCCTCGCTTCACCACATCTTCACCGCCATGACTACCAAACGCACCGAAGTCCTCCTAGGAGATGGTAACTACTACCATTGGGAGTTCAATATGAGGATGGCCCTCGCAAGAAAAGGGCTTCTAGGGCACATATTTTGGCGCGAAGGCCGAGAACGAAATAACGGAGACGTGGCTCGGGAATGACGCCAAGGCAATCGGTATAATTGCCCAGGGCGTCGAGATTGAACACCAGACCAAGATTCGGTCTGCTACTCGTGCCTTGGAGGCATGGGGAAAGCTTCGCGATTTCTACAATCCTTCCACCCTACACAATCGTGTCACAATGACACGGCGCCTTCATGAGTTCAAGATGGAGAGTGGCACTCGCATGGTGGAACATCTGGACGCGTTCGATGAGCTGGTCGTGGGACTCCAGATGACGGGAGAGCCGGTGGATGCATCAAGACAGCTAGTGGTGCTTCTGAGCAGCTTGCCGGCGGAATATGAGATAATATCTCATATCGTAGAGAACGCCAAGGACGTTACTCTGATCGAAGTCAAGGAGAAGCTGTTGAAGGAGTCAAACAGACTACAGAAGAAGGAAGCAAGCGATAAAGCGTTTCGAGCAACAGACAACGATGGACGGAACAAGGCCAAACGAGGAAGTGGCCGCAAGAGTTACGCGCCACGCAAGGGCGGCGGTTTTTCGGGGGAAATGCTTCAATTACGACCAGACTGGTCATATGAAACGGGACTGCGCAGCTACTGAGAGCCGTTCCAGAAACTGTTCTAGCGGTAATGATGCAGTGTTTGTTGTGGGGGATGAGCAATCAGTAAGCAAGCTGATCGACAGTGGTGCGACGTCACACATGACCCCTCACCGATGACTTGATCGACTTCAAGCAACTTAAAGCCGACTTCAAGGTAACAATTGCAGATGGCAGGAAGTTACGCATCGAAGGAGCTTGAACGGTGAAGCTTATCGGCTTAGATGGAAGACGCATATCGATGGTGGAAGTGCTGCTTATCCCTGGACTTGACAGACGTTTACTGTCGGTTGGAAAGCTTGCCGAACGTGGACTAAGTGTGGAATTTCAGCGTGCTTCATGCATCATTTGGGACAAGAATGAAGCTTTGGCAACTGGGACAAGAAATGGGAAAGCGTACACACTGGATTGTCGGCAAGAGGAGGCACGATCGGTGCAATACTCGGGAGCTGATAGTCAGTGGGAGTTATGGCATGCTGGTATGGGACATCCAAGCGAGGACGTTTTAGTGAAGACTATGCGATCCACAGAAGGTATTCCTGCGGTAAAACAATGTATCAAGACCCTGTGTGGTGGATGCATGAAGGGCAAGCAGACGATCGAAGCCTTTCCAGGACGCTCCATGACAAAG